>DWLS01003249.1:0-16162 GCA_018246255.1 Pachliopta kotzebuea | reverse complement strand
GGCAACGCGCTAGTGGTGCCTCCGGTGCTGCAGGCGTCTATAGGCTACGGTAACTGCTTACCATCAGGCAGGCCGTACGCTTGTTTGCCACCTCAGTAGTATAAAAAAAAAACAATTCCTTCACTGCTCAATCTGTAAGACTGTGGAACGAACTCCCACCTAGTATTCGATCAGCTCGCACTAAGGCTTCCTTCAAGCGAATGCTGTGGGAATATTACACCTCATCATAACATATCCTTTGTTCCGTTGGAGTCCATGTCAGCTATTATTATTATGAATGTATGTATATTCTATTTATTGACTTTTCTCACAGTAAATGTCCTTTCATGTTTTTATGCACCTATTCATTACTTTTGTAATAATAGTACTATTTTTATTAAGTATAACAAAATTTGATAACTATTATGTTAGTTTTAACGCGCTACCGCACCCCTACTTAAGTTCTCTGCTCAATCCTAAGGTAGAATGGGAGAGAATGCCTTTTGGCATTAAGTCCGCCTTTTTGTACCTCTATGTGTGCAAATAAAGTTCTTAAATAAATAAATATTTGTAACCATTGTCAGACGAAAGGTTGCGTAGAGACGCAATTGTGGTTCACTCGCGTCTATTATTACTTTTTACTGATCCCCTTTTTACTGGTGGTTGTTCTCTCTTACCGGATGGAGACCGTTTAGGTAGGTACCGCCGCAGCTCCTATTGCAGTCGACAAACAGCGCTGTGCAAATATTACTGTATTCCGGTTTGAAAAGCCTTTTTAGCTAGTGAAATTACCAGTGATTCATATTGACATAACGTTAAATCTAGTTACGGGGTAACACCTTGTCTCCAAGCGAAGAGGGCAATGTGGTGTATACCATCTTAACTGACACCACGTTATGGGCAGGCGTATCACTTATCTTCAAGTGAATGCTTTGTTGGTCTCATTGAAAAAAAAACCATTATGTAGGGGAGTGTGTCGGGTCATGGTCATAGGCTGGCTATATGCTATTATAAGAAACTTATGTCCAGTAGTGGACCTCTTTAGGTGGTGCTTTGTATACCATCTTAACCAGCGCTATGTTATTATCACTTAAGATAAGCTGAATGCCTTACTTCTCTGGTTTGAATATTGAAGATAAACGAGTTCTATCATTATTGAAATTGAGATTTCAGTGAAGTAAAACATCTCAAGGAAACCGACATCTTCTAAGAACAACAGCTTTCGTTAACATGTGAGTTCTGCAATTAGATAGTGTAGTGAATAAATTGAGTCATAAATCCCTGCAATGTTAATATTTACTGATAGGTAAATTTCTTTTCTGTAAAAAGCAAGCTTACTCAAAAGGCAATATAAAAAGCTATTCCTGGAGCTTATCTGTTCAATTGAATCCGAAATTATGTAGTCCGTAGAACTAAAGTTACTGATATAGTTAAAAGAAATGGCACGTCTAAGTTGCAAGATATTGCTCGATGGATTAACTATTTAGGACGCAGGCCTTCGAAATATTTCTTTATTTACTTATTTTTAAGTGTAAATAGCGTGCAGTTTAATCGTTGCTCTATAAGGCTGTTATCGGAAACTAACGATTAGTCTGTATTTGTTTTTGATGAAACAAACATTATTATTTATTGGTGGTAGGTTTTATTGCAGTTATAGACGAGGTAGTTACGGCTACAGTGATATCCTGCTCCAAACAGTACTGTGCGAACATTATTGCGTTTTAGTTTAAGGGACTTTGTGACTAGTGTAATTATACTTGAAACAAAATTTGGCATCTTATATTTTAAAGCAATAATGATGCTGTGTATATCATTGGTTTGTTGAATAAAAAAAATAGTAGAAGTTGAAAGCTTGAAAGCATTTTAATCAGATATTGCAACATTAATTTGGAAATGTGTGAATTGGAAATGTCCCGTGGGATGAAAGGTATGAGTCACTAGTTGAAATATACCGATGTCAATAAAAAGGGAATAATTCCTGCGAAAGGGCAACAGGATGGGCGACTGGCTGTAGTACTTATTGTTCAACTGTAGATATAAAAAAATCTGTGATGATATGAGAACAGCAAGCAACGATTGTATAGAGATGTACAGCTAATAAGTACCCAGCGTCCATTTTCACTTATGTATGTATACCAGGACAATGTAATGTTCGGTATGTATATATAAAAATTGCATTATAACGCAATGATTTGTAGGCGGAGAGTTGGGCGGGCTGTGCGGATACTGTATGCGTACGCAGAACTGCGTGACCCCGCCTCCCAGCAGCTCCGTCGCTGTACCGATGTACTCTACAACAATATGCATTGTTTTAACAATTCTATAAATACCCATTGTTAAACGTAAGAACCGTCCATTATTTATGAGCTCTTAACAGATAACTACTCTTACATATAATAAATTAATACGTGACTTGAATTACGTATGGTTTTAAATGGCAGTGGATGATCGTTTAGACTCCTACTTTCATATGTCAACAGGCGAAGCAAGGGACTATTCTTATGGCGGCTGATTTACAATATGGTGAGGGTAGCATAGCCATAGGCGGGTTCGAAAGAAACCAAACACCACATGTAGCTTCGGAATCTGAACAAAGACAAGCGTCTTATAAGGCAAGCACAGCCGCTACGCCATAGAGGCAGATCACTAAACTTAATCATCAAACTATTATTCTAGGTAATAACATAATAGAAATTACAAAACACTATTTACATCTGTTGTAATTGCTAATTATAAGTAACTGAGAAAAACTGCTGTAGCAAATTCACATAGATGATAAAATTTAGGCTGATGATAAGGTTTTAAATCCACCTGCTTAATCATTATACTCCTTGTTAATCTTATGCCATAATTTTGAGAGGAACACTCGTAAACTGATAGCTTTACCATCCTATTAAGTATTCTCTTTAGCTCGCCTTTCTGTTGTGATTTGTTTCTACAAACTCTACTGCAAGTAAAGAGCAAAATGTTAATCGTCGGTTAATCATTTCTTTTTTATTTAATTTGGTTCTTGGCAATGTAACGATGATGGTTTCGTTTCATTCATTGTTAATTAAAGGGCTGTTATGATTTAAGCAGAAAAGATTAATATAGGTCGCAGAGCTGCAATTATAACGTCTACCTTCATACGACGTAAAAGCTTGACAGGGCGTCAAAAGGAACAAATCTCTTTAAATAGATATAAAAAAAATTACACCGTTCTTGTGGAAATTGGTGATTTGGTTCGCATTACGAATTAAAGACAGTCGGTACAAAGACCAAATAGACGAGGTTGGCAGATTAATAAGATAATAAGGAATTATAATATCGGAATTCCCCGAGTAAGTTAAGTTTGTTACTATAGAAACATAGCGAAGCAATGCGTCAGCGTGTCCCAGCACCGTTCATCACTCAGGTAAAAGAGGACAAGGAGTTGATGAACCCGCCGTCGTCCCACCACCAGCGGCGATTGCGCAACAGGTGACGCACCACCGAACAATACTATCAATTACAATGCAAGCGTCATTAACATAACATATATTATACAACTGGACGTCAAAGGCGTGTTACGATCCGGAGCCATTGTGGAGAGAGAAAAAAAGTCCACAGAGCGTGATCGGAATATTATACGAGTATTTGCAAATAATTGCGCTCGGTGCATCGGCCTCGGCTCACCTTGGGTCGCGTATATGGAATATAAATAAGTGCAACGGGCTAATGCTGCGCCTTTTGGATTTGATCGCTGTTTACCCGCGACCGTCTATGAGCTTTCGTTAAAAGACTTCTGAAGAAAGAAAGAAACTTTATTCAACACACACACACAATATTAGAAACAAAATAATAAAAAATGATAATACAGAATATTGCGACATGGTGTTGAACAGGCCTCCACTCAGCATCTGCTGCAGCAAACTTAACTTCTGTCTTCTTTATTTTAACTACAACAACAATGGATGTAACTACAACAATAGTGGATGCTCGAGATCACTCATGTTTATCGTATGATGATAACTGGAATATCGCTATGCTGTTATAGCGGGAAATTTACAATATGGGGGTGGCATTTAGGTAAGCGGAATCCCAATATTTCTACTATCGTCCTAAATTAGGGACTTCTTTATTATCTATTGCACCACGGAGGTAGTTAAACAAACACGCGCTTCCGTGTAGTCCGAAAGAACGAAATTTGTTAGACAGATCTAAATGAAATCTATACGGCTTTTAATTTTTTAAACATTTATCAGTTGTATATAAAAAACGAAAGTAAATGTAAAATTTAACAACTATTTTTATGTTTCAGAAAATTAAATAGTACACTCATCTTCCTCGTTACTAGATTAGGATTCCTAGTATATTATTTTGCTTATACGGATAAAGCGAAGAAAGTTCCTATAACATTAATATTACTTCAAAGTTTGAACACTCAAAGATTAAAATTTTTGTAAGTAAATTATTGTAAATCTAATTTGTAAAGGCAAACGTAACTTCCTAATTCAACCGATTTAACTATCAGTTTAAATACAAACCATTTAACCGGATGTTGGGGCGTTTCAGCTGACCTTGTGAACTTCACAAGCCCGATTGACTGAGTGCCAAATAAAATATTAGTTGGTTAGCTATCACTAAAGTTACTTGTACAGGAGTTGTGAAACACAAACTTTGCCGACGGTTACCTATCTTCTATTGTTGCGACTGTCGTATTTTGCATAACGAAGCAATGAGATGAGCAGGAAATTCTCTGTGTGACCTTAATAGTTACTTAAGATATTTACTTAACACCATCTGCTATTGCCTTGAAATATAGGATATTAAATCTTGTTACCGCTCTCTAAAACCAAAAAACAATTTTTCTCTTTTTCATCATTGTTTGTCGTTAGGTTATTTAGCGGAAATAATATTATGAGTTTTCATATCTGATTTTGTGATATATTATACATGAGTCAAACATAAATGTGGTTTACGAACATCTGATCCAATACTGGTTATACTTTTTTTATCTATTGTTTCATTGCAAAGGTCTATATAGTCATTGAAGGGTCTTAACAAATCAAATGTTGCAGAGATATCATATGTTAATTGATGTTATTACGGCATACTACGACTAGAGAAAAAATTGTGTATCTCATTGGCTTGGTAATTTTGTTACGGACTCGAATGAAAAAAAATTCTCTAATATCAAATTTTTGTAAACAGCACGATACCGTTAGACTCTTACACTAAACATTTAGATTTTAGCATCAAGTAAGAGTTGTAACTGTTGAAGTTATGAGTCAAGACAACATATCACCACACCGCCGTACGATAGCTTTCCCTTGAGTCGCTCCCGCAAGTAAACACACAACTTTATTTCAAAACTAACATGTAAACCTGTACGCAAACATCCCAAATTCCCGTCGCATTGTTTCGTGCTTAATATAACTTCGGAATGTCTGATAGTACGGGGGCGTATATCGCTGGGATACCAACAAAGTTGTACGAATAATGTCCTCGGAGCCGTGCCTCGCTCCCGGATGTCTTGAGGGGAGTTTATGCCTGATGAATGCAGTTGGCCTGTCTGCGCGGAGGCTTTCACGTCGCGGACATAAGCGGGCTACAGCGGGAATTCTAATAAAGCCGATGCGTTTTAATGCGCGATGTTAGCGCTTCTTTTCCAGTTCGCGTGCCCGATAGGGATCTATCGATCCGCCGATGGTGTCTAATATCTAATTCAGTTTCTGTTCGATTTAATTCTGCTTAATTGACTTTTTTGTTTTGTTAATCAACATCAAACGCGTTTTTAATATTGTTGTTTAGTTTCTTAATACGTAATTTTATTAACGAATCTTCCACAATCAATTCATTGATAAGATGCATGACAAGTACATTGTATCACCTTTCACTTTGAATATTTATAGGTTGAAAACATGAGTTTTTTTTATAAACATATTTCATATTGCTGATGATTTGAATAATATTAATGATTTGCTACAATGGAACTTCTTGATAATTTAACTAATTATTAAACGTTGTTAAATTTTAATCATAAAAATGTTGATGGATGGCACTTTCTGACAGATTATTTGAACTATAAAGTATCATATGAAAAGCAACGGTAAACTCAAAAATGGCTGATGTCCAGTATTCATAACCTCAAAATTATCTCGTGAGTGTAAAGGCACGGTGTCGTGCACGTATCGCGTATGAAAACCGCAAATAATCAAAATTCCGCTCGAGTCTCGTTTCCGCGGCGCCGTGCCGTTTAAAAATACAATATCAATCTCCTCGATGGTCGAAATAATATTGAGCGTTGCATTAGCATGGGAACTTTGAATGAAACCACTCGCTGTGTTATACCTAAGCTCTTTGGTGGAAGGTCGGCTGCAGTGCACGCGGCTCGGGGCGCGAGTGCAAGCGGGCCGATGTACTGCCAGCGGAGCGATTTATTGCAGCTGTAAAGTCTCCGTCTATGTATGCCGTTGTGAGCTATACGGCACGAGGAGGAACAGGATTTATCCTCACTGCTTGAGATTCTGTTGAAACATTCCAAGAATTTACGTGTTCTACTACAGCTTTCGTAGCATTGGCAATCTTACTGTTATAGGCACCGACAATTAATGGATGATTTTAAATAATTTAACATATACTATACTTCATTAAGTTCTTTCATCATTAACTACCGAACTTAATTTCCTCTTGACGTATTGTGCAATGATAAATATTTACAACATAAACTTAAATTGAATGATGCATCTTTTAGAAACGCGCAAGCGAATATAATGAACTCTAGTCGGAAATCGATATCAAATCTTACTGAAGGTCTAAGTAGATCACTGCAGCCCCAATTTCTACCGGTGAACAATAGTATCCGAACGTTTCTTTGTTCCTGTTTAAAGGGTGCTGTAGATATTATCAGACATAGACTTAACATCTAGCCTACAGACTACGAGCCAAAATAAGAATATTTAGGTATATGTACGAAAATTGTTTTCCTTTCTATCTGTAGCCGTTGCTTTGTATTGCTTGGTGTTGCTTATGCGTGTGCCTGTAATTTGATAATAAACTGTTGGTAAATTTCATGTTAACTATTTTTACTACGAGATAGTAAATTTGGATCTATTAATCATCTAATAAATATCAGACTTTTTTTTAGTAATAATGGTTAACACCGTATTTATTATATTGATTTTTAAATGATCTGTGTATTTTAAACTGAAGGGTTCATTTGATATCAGGTCAAATATATGATAAATTCAATTTGGAGCGTAAATCAGATGCATGGGAACGCTCTCACTACGCCCCCGGGTTTTAGTTCTTGAAACTATTTTCTATTTCTGCGCAAACAGTTCAGCTGTTACTGGTCTTCAACATGTTGATAATGCGATATAAATACAGAATGTTCTAGTACATCCGAGGACTACAGACGAGTTGGTACGGGTACGCTATTGAAATTTATCGCAGATATTATATCCATTAAAGTTTTCATATAAATCAGTGTTACTGCTGACTAGTAAATTGGATGATCTTTTTTTATATATACATAAAACAATGTAACGTGTATTAAAAACTAGTTATGAACTGTTTTTTTTAGCACGAATAGCCTTTTTAATTTGTCTTTTTTAGTTTTTGAAAAGAATTTTACAGATATTGTGCTTTGGTACAATGTTTATATTGAACCGTACAACTTGTTTTTTATCATATGATAATGTAATACAAGGAAATAGTATGGCGGTTTTGTATTTATTGATATTACACACAACTTTAGTGAAACATTTGAAGAAATTCCTGTGCAATAAATCCAAATGTATTACGCAGAGGAATCGAATGTACGGCACCAAAACTTTTATTGATAGATGAATTCCCTTTGTTATTCGGGGTGTGTAATTCGTAGGTATTGACGCCGTTTCACTTTACGAGCGGTGTGTCGTAAACCGAAATAGAGCGAGCTATCAAAAAGGTGTAAGCATTTGGTTTTACAAGCGCCTATGTCTCAGTTACAATGCACACATCAAATACTACGCCGCGGACAGCGCGCGCGCTGTTCGAAGAACGGACCGGAGATGCACCACCGAAGCGCGAACTTTGGAATATTATACGAATATTAAAATTCACGCCGCGCGCGCGCAGCTTTAATGCCTAAATGCATATAATCGATGCAGTTTCGTTTCGCATTCAGTTTACAACAATGGGATTTATTGTAAAATTACGTGCGCTGTCCACTAAGCGCATTCGTTTGCCGCGCGCCAAAACGGCGCGTGGCAAGATGGCGGCGCGCGCGAAAATTTTTTCTCATGGCGTGTTTCCGGGCTTTTGGCCGTACTCCTGCGTGACGCAGCCGACCCAGTTAGGCACGCCAACCGGTGTCACGGCCAACGGACGGGCATCCCCGATGAGCCGGCGCCAATATCTATAAAATAAATTGGATCGCGGCGGGGAATAAAGACGAAAAAAAACAGCAATGATGGGGGGAACCGTCAGAGCTGCCGGATTTGCCGCCAAAAATGTTCAGGGTGAACGCTCTCCAGAGTTTTGGCAGAGCTAGCCTCCTGCGTGTTAACGTAATAGTTTCATTGGATCAGGTGCAGTCTTATTAGAAGTCTCTTTGTTTGTAAACAGTGCGTAGCTGCGTACTTGTGTAATGTTGTGCCTATAAAAGTTATATGTGGCTTCATTCTTATTTACAATAGTAAAGCGCAATGGCCTGTCACGTTATAATACATCTATCGCTGCAATCTTTTTTTACGTAGACCTTACTAGTAAGGAGTGTATCGATACCTCCTTCAAGATCGACAACGCAGTCACATCCCCTTGGGTGTTGCGGCTGTCCATGGGCGTCAGTAATCACTTTCCATCATGTCTACTGTTCGCACGTTTCCCATTTTCCCTATAAAAAAATAATTGAGAAGCTGTCGTGATAACTGACCTTCTATGATCATGGCTGCTGCAAAGCTTTTCATCACGAAAAAATCCATATAACGTGCTACGACAGAGTTAGTCTTTTTGTCTGCAATGATTGTACTTCCAATATTCATTAGTTTGAATTAATTTCTTTTGAGAGAAGATTTATTGAGTTTTATTTTAAAAATGTCTATACAATATTCAAATCAAATATTCCTCGTTTCGTGAACATCGCAACGACAAATATTTCTATATAAAAATAATTTGCGCAAGCTGCGTAGCCTGCAGATAGAGTGGAGGTAATCAAAATGAGAATACGCGAGCTCCCAATGATATCGTCGTAGTAACATCCTAGTAGATTGTGCCGAGCCAGCGCCCTGCCAACAATCTCACTGCTCAGCTGTTGTTCTTGTATATGCCAAATATTCCCACCTCGTCTTTGCCGTGTTGTGATACTTCTGTTACGTCACTTTTGCATTACTTTTCAGCGCCTTTTTGATGGCATCTAGTATATATCTTTTATCTTACGAGACGTTCACTTCATAGTGAGTTCATTGATTAGGGTATCATACAGCACTATATTGTGCTGGATGCCTTGAGACATTTAATGTTATCTCGTCACTCCAGAAATTTCAAATTTTAATGTTTTCATATAACTGTTCGGCAGTAGAAGAAAGAGCCGCGGTAGTATTTACGTGGTCTACGGCAACAAAGACCTACCATTAAAAATAATTGCCGTTTAGATGCTGTTTTTAAAATTTTCGTTTGGTGTTAAGTGGCAGTGAAGTCGTTGATGATTATATGCGCTTAGAATACTCTATCTTTCATTAGTGAAAGCAGGAACACATATAAATTGCCGCGGCAACAATTTTTTTGATATGAGGGTGATAGTTATCCGGGATAAATGGCGTTCCTTGGGAGAGCCCTATGTCTAACAGTGGTCTATCGCAGGTTATTGATTATGATGAGCTACTCGGACGTATTTGAAAGAAACTCTTCACCTACTAAACAAATATCCCCTGGATATCATTTTCCAGGTTCGATTCAGCATTTTAGGCCAAATTGTTTGTTATGAGATTAGTAATGCACATCTAAGTGTATGAATTTAATTTTAACAACAGTTTAAACAGACGTGAATGTACAAATGTAAAATTATAAACACGGAGTGATTTAACTCTGAATTGGCTCAAGAAAACGATAAAAAAATTAAAGCATTCCTATCCCACCAAATGTTCCCAGAGCGTCAGTTTATGAATTAAATAGTTGTGTGAACGGTTAAATATTCATTAAGAAGCGCGGACGTCCGCCATGCCAGGAAATCGCCACGTGTACCAAGGTCCTGCCAACTGGGCACCCCTGGGAAGTTTGGCAGGGGCCTGGCGCGTCTGCGGAGGCGGCCAACTCCAATGTTTTGACTGGATCATTGTTTATACTCGATGGAAACGTTCGTGTACACCGGCGCGCGTTCCCTACACTAATCATCTCTACTTTTGCACGCTGATTGTGGAATTTTCATTCACTCTTCTTTTGTTATGTTTAGACGCGAAACATCTGCGGGCCTTGGATCAGTTCTAACACAGATCTGTGTACTTCCACACAATTTTTGCTGTTGTTTATAAAAGTACGTCGAGTTTGTTTTGCATAACTTAAATAGTAAAAAGTAAAGCTTTTCAACTTTTATAAATGTATATCAAATTTGATTTAACTATGTTTTTTGGGAAAACGTTTTGTGTGTTTGAGTCATCGTTTCCTCTAGTATTCTTCATAGTTATTCTAAAAGTAAGGGACTTTTATCAGGTATACCAATTGCCATCATCGTGAAGGTAGAAGAATATGTTTAACAATGGAGAATGACAAATTCCACCAACTCGCACTAATGTAGGAAGCCTACATTCAGAAGTGGACCTCTATCGGTTGATGATAATGACAAATAAATGACACAGAGCTTTTAGCGATTAACAATTTGATACGATTCAAATATTTGTTAACTTAAAGTGGTTATTAACGTGATTTCGAATAAATCCATAGTTCTCATAAATGTAGTACATTAGTATTGGATGTTTGTAAGGTTACCCCGCGAGTGTGGGTGTTAACGTGATATCACTTCCCTTTGTAAACTACCTAAGCTTTTTTTTGTTCGTTTAGTAAATATAAAAGGTAAATTATACGGTTTTCAGTTTATTGTGCCGTGAGAAAGTCCGTATCCTGGAGTCGAAGTGCGACAGCTCCGGGAACTAATTAGTATTGCTTTAGTACGCTACGCGGCGGCGGCCATCTTAACTTGCTCGTAGGAAGCGGCTAGACATTATCTGTAATGCTTCAGTAATATTGTATGAATTCGTAATCACCATTTTTGCATTAATATGGCGAATGTCTGAAGTTTCGAGGAGCCGTATATTAGTATCACTGCAAAAGAATAATATCCCCATCGCTTATAAAGTATAACTTCCAATAGGAAAAGTTTAAAAGATTTAGCTGATGGTCTCTTTTGAATTATCAATATACATTGCGATGCAGGTCTTGGTGAAATATTGGAATCAGTAAAACTATATGCATAGATTTGGCAACAAAACAATCTAGATTGTAAACGTTCGCCATTTACAGACAGTTCATCATTATACTCTAGAACTGCAATGGTTACGTTCGGTTCCAGAGAAGTTTAACCCCAAAACCATCAAATTATGGAATGAATTCTCTACTGAGGTTTAGCCAAAGTGTAACACAATGAAGTCTTTGAAAAAGAGCGTGTTAAGGTTCTTCCGGTGTCGGAAACGCGTAAGTAGTGCCTCTGGTACTGCAGCGGTTTATAGGCTACGGTAACTTACCTTCAAACAGGCCGAATGCTTGTTTGCCATCTTAGTGACATTAAAAAACCTTCGAAGACTTCTTGGATTAGTGAAGTAAGTTGTCCCTTAGCAAAACTAGATTAACAAATAATAATTAGCATTTAAAAAGCATGACAGTATTGTGAAGGTTACCGATGGTAGATTTTAGTTGTTATACAGTTCAAATAACAAAGCGATATTTGTATATATAAAAATAAATTGCAATACGTGTACTTAATAACAAAATATATGTTGTATGTATGAGGGTAGGTTACCTGCTATAGCTACTATACGGCACCAATTTATAAATCATGATGATAATTTATACATAATATATACATGAATTTACTTTGTTAACTAATTCATCAAAAATTATTAATATTAAGAAATTTATGACGGAATTTCGGGCCCTAAAAGGACCCCGGGTATATATAGTAGTACAATACACACAATAAGTTTTGTTTATAGTACTGTGTTCGTTTGGGCGAATGCTTTCAATAAAGGGGGTCAATGTCGACTTAGATATAATAAAGCGAAATTTATGTGTATAGTTTATTTTATGTCAACATACATACGAATGTTCTGCAAGTTTTTCCTTCTTCTCGTATAATCTAATTTTCGCCAAATGATTCCCTTCAATTTGTTTCATGGTTAAGGATAACGTGATACATGAGAAAATATTTTTTTTATGTTTTAATACCATATCGAAATAGGAAGGACTGTAATGTGTATGTAAATAAAAATTAAAGGTGGCCTCAAAAGAATTATTCGTAGCAAACGGAAATTTAAAGAAAGTATGAATTGTATTGGCTGTAGCCGAAGATTGTGCTAAGTGAAGTTCCTTGGGAGAGGCCTATGTCCTACTGTGGACTACAGGCTTTTGATTGAATATAATCCGTATTCAAAATGGTTAGTATTGTATTTATTTATACATCCTGTGTTTAGGTGGACTTAATGCCTTTGACATTATCTTACAGTCGTCTATCTTGAGTGATGCGGAGATTGAGTATTATCTTAATGTTAAGTACACATTTTGACTTTCTTATTAGTGGGACTATTGATCATCATATTGGAATATGATATGATATTCTTTTAAAACTACCCCCAAGTGCGTTTGGTTTTTAATGTCAAACTTCAATAAGAGGTCACTTGCGTATCCTAATAGTGATCAAAGTAAATAAACAAGCGCGAATTCCAGTGTTGAGGTGTGGTGGGGGCCCGCAGTAAATCACCGCGGCACATTTGCATATATTATGTTATGATTCAGTCGGCACAACAATACAGTATTTGTTCGGCTGGTGCACGATGAATACGCGATCGATTTGTGTTTTACTAACGTGACACATTTGATGTGATTTAAAGAGAAAGATAGCAGATTTAACATAATTCCTGTTACATCTGATCTTAGACGCGTAGTGGTATCCTAATAAACTCAGTCTCTAGTAACTTTAATTATTACCATCACTGTCAATAGTTTATTACTAAAATCAGCAACTTTATCATTATCGCGATTATATGAAAAATATATATTTACTAGTAGTAAACATCCGTTTGCAAAGATTCTCTAGATAAGTACCTCCGTAGCACTTATTTCTATTGCCAAATAGTAATGTGCAAATATAACTGTGTTGTGAAGAAGGGTGCTGTATGCTAGTGAAATTACTAGGGTATTGAGACTTTACTATTACCATCTCAACCAGCGCCAGGTTATGGGAAAGCGTATCATAAGCCTAGAAGATATAAGAACAATGCCTTACTCGTATCGTCGCTATATATAAGACAGAAGATAGAGAAGCACCCTAGAATAGAATCCTTAGGCTTTTACTTGATAACAATCGGAGCTTAGCAAAGATATTTAGTGGTAGCAGTATCTAGGCGATTTGATAAAACCATACGATTATTTAAAATTTATTCCTTGTATATCCATTCCTTATTTTTGCGCTCTTGAATCAGAAATGAAGAAACCCGCAGAAGAGCTAACGTCACTGACGTAGCTCTAAAGATTGCTAGATTAAAGTGGTAATGGATAGGACGCATCGCTCTAAAGACTTTCGGTTGATAAGACAGTAAGATCCTTGAGTGGCAGCTTCGTACCGGTACACGTATTAAAGAAAGGCCTCTCACAAGTTGGACCGACGATCTGGAAAAATACTGGATGTAGACAGCGGAGGACCAATTGGAGTTGAAATTTGTAGGTAGGCCTATATCCAGCTGTGGGAGTTTATCGTCTGTTGATGATGATATATTCCAAGGTACTTTTCTCTGGAATGCGCTGCCTCTTGAAATCACAACAATTACCAATCGGAACATCTTTAAATCAAAAGTCCGGGAATTTCTCTTAAATAAAGTAATGACTGGGTCCTCATAAATAAATAAATTTATACATACCGATATACTTATGTCTATTTATCATTTTTTGTTATTATATGTATGGATATATTATGTATTATTAATATATTTATATTAAATATATAACATTTGTTTTATGTATCTAATTTAACGTTGCGTATGTATTATGATATAGTTTAATATTATTTTCATATCTATTGTCACACACCTTTTATTTTAACTGCTTTATGCACCTGTTTACCTCATCACATCTCTGCACCACTTAAGGTAGACTGTAAGATAATGCCAATGGCATTAAGTCCGCCTTTACACTAGGTGTAAGAAGGAATAAAATAAATAAATATATTCCTTGTTTGGGGTCGTTCATTAAAAGAACAATACAGCGTCTTAACTAAGGCGTACGTCAAAGTTTGACAAAGGGCCTGTGAAAGGATACTGGGAAGTACGATCACTTCCCATATACCGATTCAATTGTCAGACCTTCGCGTAAAAACCAGCACGTTAGTCAGACCTCCTGCCGTTCTGCGGTCAAATATACGAATGCGAAGATTAATATTTAAATGTGACCTTTGTATTGTAATGAGGTGTTGCTAATTGATCAAATTGAACCTTATATGTAACGTGTTATGGATAATTATCGTGGAAGTAGGTTAAATGTATTTTTTAGAATTATTAATATCAATTTCTTATTTACTAAATGTACAGGGGTTCAAGTATGAAACTAAAGATGAAGAAGTCTTATCGAGGTATACTTAAAGCTAGCAATGATTATCTGCCGATTGACGTCCACTGTTGGACATAACCCTCCCATGATTATGACTGCTGTTGGGTTACCTACCTCGCTAGCTTAAAGCCGGTTAGTAATGAGCCAGAGCCTCGTCTCTTGAGCCGTTGATATTTGCTTGGGTCTCGTAAGTTGTTGTGTCCTTACACCTTTACACGTATTCAGATCATTGAAAACTTCAACCCCAAGATTTAGATAACGGATACAATATAAAGAACTTAAATTGCATTTACTGCAGTTAACAGTTTTCCTTGTATCTTGAAAATCCCTTTTTCTATTCTATGAACACGTTTTCTGCAATTAAACATATTAGGAGTCGGAATCTGCGGCTTCATCATTGATTTCCTTATTATCACTTAACACTGTTATACAGAGGTGTAAAGCGAAATTATTTACTATTTCTAAAAATATAAAGAAAAATTATGTATGAAAATGTATATGAAGGTAGACAACAAGCCTCTATCGTGCTAGAGTCTAAGAGCTAGGCGTCAAGATTAATTTGATTAGGTGGGTAGAAATAAAAATGGGAGGCTCAGAGAAGGGGTTGTTAACATTGAGCGTCTAATATCATGTTAGAAGGATAAGAAGAGTGTCCGCCGGTGAGTGAGGGCTCTCCTTTGTAAGCTTTTCCTTTGTATAACCCAGTAATGTGAAGTGCATGCGATCTGATAGTGTTGGTGTAACTAAGATAAGGGTTGCGAGCTCGTGCAACTGCAACACCTATTACGGTGTTATACTATTGAAACATTGAAGTAAACGTTTGCATAATCATTAATCAGCTCTTTTTCAATTAATTTATTTTGAAGTAATCCAATAATATTAAAATTTGATATCGAATTTGTTTCTTGAAAAGTTTAGTTAAAATCAGTGTAAAGTTTAAAGTGATAGCTTCGTCGGCGCTGTGTTTGGGCGCCTGTGGACTGATGCCGCTGTGGGTTAGTTAAATCTCGTTTGATTTTGTTTGAATGTTCGCAGGACGAGTTCCATCCGTTCATAGAGGCACTCATGCCTTTTGTAAAGTCCTTTTCGTACACGTGGTTCAATTTGCAAGCGGCAAAAAGGAAATATTACAAGAAACACGAGAAGCGGATGAGTCTCGAGGAGGAGCGGCATACGAAATATGAGTTGCAGGTAAGATTATTAACTTTGTTTCTGGTAACATACGAGAACTGGAATTTTCTAACTAGCTACACATCACCATCCATAGTATCATTGTTACTTAACACGAAATAAAACATAAGTAACTTATGCAAGTAATACAATATAGACATGAATAACAGGAACAAAAAGAATTACTCTCACTAAAAGTGGACCTCACTAACATTCGAGGTCTCCACTCAAATCTCCAGTCAGTCCACCACCACCTTGAGAC
>DWLS01003248.1:0-16164 GCA_018246255.1 Pachliopta kotzebuea | reverse complement strand
AAAGCTATTAGCTATCTGTGAAAGATATGCTCTAGCTCATAGCTTAGTATATAACACCGAAAAGACTAAGGTTTTGATTTTCAGATCGGGAAGAGGGCCTCATAATGTCCCTGAAGTTTTCCTTAATCGCCAAGGTGTTAGGGTTGTGGAGAAATTCAAGTACCTGGGCCACATCCTTACGCCCTATTTAAAGGACGACGCTGATATTGAGCGGCAGCGCAGAGCTCTTTCTGTGGTTGGTAATATGATAGCCAGGAGGTTCACAAAGGCTAGGAAGGACGTTAAAAATAACCTGTTCCGAACTTACTGTCAGAGTTTCTACACTTGTCAACTATGGACTGATTATACGAAGAGGTCGTTGAATGGCATCCGTATCCAGTACAATAACATATTTAGACACCTAATGGGATTGAGTAGGTACTGCAGTGCTTCGGAAATGTTCTGTGAAGCAAGACTGGACACATTCGATGCTATTCAAAGGAAACGAATCGCGTCATTCATCTCTAGGCTGGGCCGGTGTGGAAACTCGATAATTAAGGAATTAGCAATGAGACTGCACTGTAGTCACATGTATAAGCAATGGCTGTATATTGCAGCCTAGCCAGAGCCTGATTTCTTTAGATGTTTTTAATTGTTACTTTATTTTTTTTATTTGTTTTCCCCTTTGTAACAATTTTTTTTTGTTTTTTTTTTAATTTCTTTTTTGTGTTAGATTATTTTGTTTTCATGTGTGTGATTGTTTGATTGATGTTACTATGGATCAAGAGTCTACAATAAAAGTTTATTATTATTATTATTATTTGGTTTTGCTTCTCTCTATGTATATTTATTTTTATATAAGTACATGAGAGTATGTATATGTTTGAATATACGTGTGTATTATGAATATTAAAATATAGAATATATGTAATTCTTATGTAGTTTATATGTATATCTATGTCTGTACTTAAAATTTTAGTTTTTTTGGCACCTCCTTGTATTTTGTTGCCTTTATTCTCTTCACATCCAGAAAGGTTGACCGGAAGAGAATGCCTTGCGTCCGCCTTTTTGTTTACTGTATTTCTCTTATCTATATTATCCGTTATTTTGTTTGTGTAAATAAATATGTAATTTCTATACATATGTCTATTGGTGATAGTTTATAAATGGCTCTTGATTTTATCAATGCTATAATTTAATGTTACATCTAATAGACGCAAATTGTCCATTTAAAAATAAAAGTAAAATAATTTCAACCAAGGTCTCTATTGTTGTAACGTTTGTATAAAAGGTCAGATGCTGGAAGGGGTAAAAAAATGGGGAGTGATAGATAGATTTATAAAAATGATATATACTATTACATTACATTTCATATTATATACTTCGTTATTTTGAGCTAATCGCTATAAGTCAAAGTTATGTATCATTACCCTAGTAGTTTTACTAATACTTCCCCCGAACCAAAATACAGTAGCATTTTGTACATTACTGTTGAATCACAGGCCCACCACTCAAGACCTAACATCAAAAATGTTAAGCCTGTGTTGAGGAATATATGTCGCATTATTTTTTTATAGTTTCATCAAATAAATTATTAACATTTGTTATATGAAGGTTGAATCTAGTCAGAGAGGTCGCAGACGGGCTGCGGGTGTACTTCGACTTCATGCTGCGCGGTCACCTATTATACAAACAGGAGTTTCATCAATATCACGAGATCTGCGGCCATTATGATGAAGAGTGAGCTGTTATGTTTTTTACTTAGTACATCAATTTTTATTTATTTTCGACTATAATAAAATAAATTGCACATGGAATAACATAGCGCTTTGAAAATGCTTGTTGGGCGTAACATTGCTTAGTCTATAGCAAGGGACCACAATCTATCACCAGTTTGAGACCAATTTGTTGTACAAGTTTGTAGAGCAACAAGAAAATAGACTCACAGATTATTAATAATTTTTAGCTTCGATTCTAAAAGCGATGCCGACGACGAGGGGGAACTATCACAGGACGAAGGAATGGTGGTATCTGCTGAAGAAGACATGCGAAGTCCTAAAATACCGGAATACTCGCACCTGCCGCCCGATCCCACAGAAGGAGAAAACGGAGATGGTAAGATTATGTTAAATTATTGGTGAACACCTAGTTCTGTGTATATATTTTTAATCCAAAAAATCTCCTTAAGGCTACTTATTACATACTAATCATCGCCAATAAACTTGCTTGAATACCTAGTGAGCAATATTGTTATGGGTGACTATCACTTACCATCAGGTGAGTATCCGTCTCTTTGCCTCGCTTCATTGTATATAAAAAATCTAATAAAACTTAAAAAAAAGTTACAGATGACGCCATGTCCAAAACGATGGACTCTACTGACGGTACGAATTCGAACGACTACACAATGTCCAGTTTAGGTAAGTATTGTTCACAATACATAAGAAACTATTAATAATCTTATTTATTTCACCACACAAACTAAAAAAATGTCCATGTACAGTTTCTTGTTAGAATCTTCTACATCGAAAAAAATCTATTTTCAGTAGGTATGTTTAATGTAGGCAAATACACTATTTGCGTCCTGGTAATATTTTTCAGTTGAAATTTACTTAATTTTTTTTTTATTTGACTAGTCCACGAGATGACCAAGGCGTTGTTCGATGGTAAATGATACGCCTACTTAGTTAAGATACATAACACCACATTACGCTTGTGGCTTTGAGACGTAAGGTCGAGGTGGTTTAAGTCTCGTTACTCCAGTAATTTTATTGTCTTACAACGTTTCAAACCAGAACACAGTAATATTTGGACATTATTGTTAGTCAGCTGCAATAGGAACCTCAGTGGTAACTAACTAGACGGACTCCGACAACAGAGACCTGTCTTCCACTAGTACACTTTAAGTAATGTGTTTTATAAAATATTTTTTTTCAGTTCACGATAATAGTCCAGACGAAGACGCAAAAACCGATTTGAACGATAAATCGGTGATTAGCGATTCGCCAAGCGACGACATCACTCATAACAACGGTTCAAAATCCATTGAGGGACATTCGGTGATGCGCAGCGGAAATGTTGCCAGAAGGTAATGAGTGGTACAACTATAAAGAATAGTCATTTTTAAATTCCACTTTTACGTTTCACTCAGGGGTTGACACGCGAGTCATCGAGTGACCTTTTTCATAATTTAAATTGATCTAATTCAGGGCATAAAATATAAAATTTAAAGAGAGATTATAACGAAATTATCTCTTTCTTTGTTAATTTTAATCCACGACCGAAAAAGGTAATCGACTTATAGTTTAGCTTATAACTGATTCCCTTTAAGACCCCAACTGATTAGTACGTTAAATGTATGCCTGTTTGTTGCATCATTTCTCATAACGACGATCGAAGCTCTTTACGAAAGCCGCGATGCGGGTAGCGCATGTCCAACTGAATAGAAGATTTTTTCGGAAGGTCTTTGCTTTTAGAAGTAGGCGTGTTTCGGCTACGAACTTACGAACGTTTTAATCTTTATTTTATTCATATTTATTAAGAGACTGCTCAATCTTTTTGTGGATAAAGTGTTAAATAAGTAAAATTGAATCACGTAATTGCTAAAACGCTGTTAATATCCTTATCCAAAACATTAATGGTTTGGTATCAAACCAGACTTTTCAGAACGGCAAGCTGCACTGTTCCACAGAGGCTATGTTTTTCACTGTAAATTTTTACAAATACCAAGTTGTACATTGCAGACTCCGTTCGCACAAATCGGTGGTGTCGCAATCGGAAAATGAAGAGCCGGCGCCATCTACGTCCGCTGGCGATCATCGAACCTTTGAAACTATGTCCTCCAGGTAATAAAATATGGTTTATTCCGATCAGCGGAGGTACCCTTAGTCAAAAGTTATTATTTATTTCTTCAGTCCTAACCATTTTACTTCATTGCATACCCGTCAGGCCGAAATATATATTCTTTAACTGTTCCTCTTGGATTGCGTCAAGGATTGACTATCGTTTGTTTGGTTTGTTTTTTAAATTAAAATTTATTTTCTTTCTTACTATTTCCTTCTTTCATACTTATACGCTCTTCTTTAATTCTATTTGCGCTCATTTTTGCCGCGATGACCTTTTCGCAAAATTTTGCAAATGTTTGACGACTTTGTTCTTCACTCATCAGAGAGGCGATGCTACCAGCGCTAACCTTCGCCTCAAATATGAGCTTCACATCATTTCTATGCGCTCCAAATATAGGGCAGTCCACTAATAGGTGCAGCTCGGTCTGGTCCATATTCGTGTCATATATTGACTCTCCTAGAGCTTGAACCTGTATAGGTACTTCGCGTTCTCGCCACCTTTTGAGCAAACCCTCGCTAGACCGCGTTCAGCTGCTGCTTCCTAACTAGCATGTTTTTAGCTGCTGGCGCCCATACATTCGCAGCATACATAATGACCGGCTTGACTACCCCCAGATATATCGTTCTGACGATCTCCGGATTCAGTTCACAAGATACCTTTACGACCATTGACAGTCGACGATAAATTCCCTGTGCCTTAAGGCACACTTTTTCACACGAGTGTTGAACGTGAGTCTATCGTTAACTGTCAAGCCCACTATCCGGATCTCCCTTGTAATGGCTATCGACTCCCCCACTCGTGTTTAGCCTTGGGAAGTCAAACTTAAGCTTATTGGTGACCACATCAGCTTTGTCTTATGTGGTGCAAACCTCAACTTATTCTTGACCCACCCCAACAATGATAAATGAGGACCGCATTCATCTTCCTCGTGAGATCCTCGGAGCTGTGCCCGGAGAACGGTAGGATGACATCGTCTGCGAATGCCTGGCAGTGTGTCCCGCCCTTCTCCAGTTCGACCAGAAGCGAATTCAGAAGGAGGTTTCAAAACGACGGGCGGCCAATGGATCCCTGCACGTACCCCTTGGTAGTCTCTCTAAGCCCACTCCGCCCCCGCGTACCACACGAACCTCTTGCGGTCACTAAAATATCACGGAGCACCAACCAGTACGTGCGGTCGGCCCCAGGGGCGCCTTTAGCAATACGTTATGGACGCCCGCGATATGGCTTCCCACTTTCTCCGGACAGGGAAGTCTTCGTCAAACGCCCCGTGGGTCTATCAGTCCACCTTCACCTTCAGGTAGTTTCGTCAGGCGAGGTTTTCCCGCATGCCAGTCCGCGCACTCGGTGTTCAGGTAATGGCCACCGCAATGGCTGCAGCATTGCTCCTTCTCTGTGCACATCCTCTTGCTGTAGCCATACCCTAAACACCAAGTGCATTGCACTAGGGGGAATTGGTTGAACACCCGCGCACCCTGAAGATCAACGTGCATCACGCCCGCATTCGTAAGATGGCCCCAGAACAGAGGCGACACGCGTACGATCACATGGGACATTAAGGGGTCCTCGCCTTCCTCTAGAACCTTATTTCCATCCTGAATTCTTTCTCCGGAACATCCCCCAATTAATGGTTGTTCTGGGTCCGAACCGCCTTCACGATATCTTAGTCCTTATTATAGAACATGACGTCCCGTGGCCGAAATTTTAAGGTTAGGAACAATTGTATCTAACACCTATACCTACTGCAAAATCCAGTTTGAAGGGCGTTGTACTGGAATTAGTGAAGTAACAACATTTTTTTTATCTGGGGACGACGACGGCAATGTGGTGCCGTGTATATCATCTTACTACCGTCACATTGTAACGAGCGAGCCTATCTATAATCATGAGATGAACATGACGTTCGTCTCAACACTTTGTCGAATAATAAAATCTAGCATATGTGTATATTACCGCATTAATAGTTACACATAAATAATCGCCCCGAAAATTAATATATTAACACGTTAAACGCCATGGGGGTCACCGGTGACCTCACCCTTCCTCTACCGGAAAATATATTTTCTGTATTTGTGCGTCATGGGGTGCACCGGTGACCTGGGCTATGTATTTGACTGTAACTATGTAACCCATGTACAAAATTGAATTAAACTTATTTTCTATACGTATCGTAACATAATAAACAAATTACGACTAAAAGTATTTTTACGATTTTTAATTTTTTCTATCGGCGTTTAACGTGTTAATGAAAAATAAATATTCACTCACTCCAGCGTTTCCTGGTGGAAATATCTAAGAATACAGAACTATCTAATAGATAACTAAGATAATATCTAAGAATAAAGTAGAAGTATCTTACGTAGATCTTTCGTTTGTTTATATAAAAAATGTTTATTGAAATCAGTGTCGGCAGCAGCGGGTCGTCGCTCAGTGAGGACTGGGCTCGCTCCGCCCCTCCAGCCAATCCCGCGCCGCTGCACACGCGCACACCGCTCTCGCAGCTCCTGGACAAAGTATGCACACAGAATCGTTCGCAATCATGCGTGCAGGCGCGGCACTCACACACACTCAATACCTCATCCACATTAAGCAATAAAAATGTTCTCATTGATGCGACACTGCGCCATCTCTCACAATAAGTGAGTCGAGACAATTTAATCACCAGGCCAGGCAAGTGCTGTTAGGTAAATGCCATTAGTTTGGAAGCTGTTATTAAAACATTTGCTTTCCTCGCGTTCCCTTTAAATGGAAACTCGAACACAGTGTGAATTGAACCCGCTCTTTGAAACAAACCGTACAAATTAAGCTATCTCGGCTCCAGTAATGTATTATTTGCTTATAAATTTGTATTATTTGTAGGTTTCTAAATGGCAGATCATTCCCCGGGAGGGCTCCGAACATCTACCAAGTAGAGTGTACGGCGCCATTCATCTCGCAAGATTGTTCGGTACAATTTTTGTTTTATTAGTTTATTTCTTTACTATCAAATTTTTTATCGTTATATTTATTTACAGTGAAACTACCCGACTTTCTGAATGCGACACAAATTCCCGATTTCAAACTTAAGCTGGTTTTAAAACACGTTGACTTATTTATACAGTAAGTATTTGATACTATTTATTTATTTAAATATAAGACGAAATCTTTAAAATGTCATCAACAGCCGTTAGACGTCCACCGCTGAAACAAAGACACTTTCAAACGTCATAATTATAAGTTTTTTACAATTTTCAAGTTTCACATGTGACTTGTTTAATAATAAATATAATAATTAGAATCATTCGTTTCAACAAATTAAAAAAATTAACTAATACTAATTACATAAATAAATATTTGATAATAAAGTGTTTTGGTAAGTGCTTCAGGTTGGTAACATTGGTCTATCACTGTTATTTTAGCCTCTATTATTAATTGCAGCAGCGTAAAAGAGACTGATGCGTTAGCTTAAATACTCCATAATGGTCGTAACTTCTAAACAGGGAAAACTACAGTCTTTCACGATAAAATGAAGTATGAGATAAAATTTAAATAAAAAGTCCATAGGTCTTCCGGTTAAGTAAATATGGAAGGTTAAAGTTAGCACTTTGGTGGCCAAAAAGAAATAAATCACTGAGAATTGAATTCACGATGTTTTCCAAAACATGAAACTTATCCTCTGGGCAATTCTGGCACACTCTAATCTTATAAGGTAAAGACCTGAATAAGGAGGCAATGTAGGCGTCGTATTTCCGACTTATTTGGTAGGAGAGTGATTGGTAAATAATTGTTGAAACAGATATTTGGACGAGCACAGCGAGTGGTTCGGCGAGATGTACTACGTTGGCGACAACGTATCCCGGTCACACTGACAGCGGCAGTGGCAGCGGCGGTTCAGCGCGTAGCGACATCCGTCGGGCCGACGGTGGAACTAATCCGAAATTAGTTTACACCCGAGCACTGTGTAAATGTGACAAAAGTATTAATGTGAAGGCAGTAAGACGGAGATATCAAGAGCAAAAGAGAGGGCAGATACTGCACTAAATCCTTCATGACTCTGTGCTGCCGATAATCTGCTTGAGATCTTTTTAAATCTTTTAGTACCGTGTTTAATATATTATCATATCCGCCTAAACATAAATCGGAATTTCTTTTATGCAATTGTGACACGTTACACTTGATGTAATCTTCCAAATGACAATTTTGCATGCAATTGATAATTTATTTTATAATTTTTTACCTGTAAATCTATGGAATGTGAAAAGTGGATAATGAATGGAAAAATTTTTAATTTTATTTTTTTGTGATATTTTTTTTATTATTGTATATACATATATGTGTAGTTATTGAATTTGAGCAATTTTCACGCAACATTAATGCTTTTAAATATTCTTTACATAATGGACCGACGCCATATTTTTAATGTTTCGCTATTGTTTCTATGCATGTTTAAGTAGTCATTGAAATGTTAAATAAGCCAAACAAATCAATGCAACTCATCCTCTGGCACTGGCACAGTTACTGTAATGAAGTTGAAATACAAGTCTGAAGCGATAGATTTTTATTTTATTTCACCGTCCATTACTCGAGACAAAAATATGAAGCAGCGTAACAGTATTTTTTTGGGAGAGGCTCTCTGCTTTTATTATGGCCACGAATGCCTCAAGTCCCAGAGCTCGCTAATCCAGACTCCGCAAGCTGAACAATGTTAATAAAATAAAATTATGAGAGAGAGGAGAAAGCCAAGAGATAAAGGATTAGGGGGGAGATGGACAAAGGTACAAATGGGAAGAGAAAGAGGGCGAGATAATTCAATACATGCTTATATATGTAAATTGTACTTCACATAATTCCGTACTCCGCGTACGAAATACGAGTCACGGTGGCGGGAGCTACGCGGTTGTTGGAAGGGGGAAGGGAGCTCGGGCCCTCCCTCTGACCACCGTCGCGGACTGTGGGGCGGTGAAGACCGCCCTGGGATACGGGTGTAACGAGTGTACGCGGTGGGCGAGCCTTGCAGGTGCTGCAGCAGGCAGCGGCGCGTGCGAAAAGTAACGAATCGGGTGGGTGAGGAACTGGCGGCGGCTACCATGTAGACTGCGACAGTGGAGGTGTTCACTACGTCGGGCTGACCCCGATTTAAATCATCAGTGTCAGAGGGAGAAAGAGCGTTTCGGGGTCTGCGCTTGAGGACGGTAGCGTTAGAGTTCAGGATGTAATCCAGTTTGAGAGATCAGAGGATTCGAGTGGTGCACGGATTTATCGAAAGGTTCTGCTCTTCTTTCTTTACTACTAATTACATGGAGGTTCCGGGTACAATTGCGGCTACTTGTTGTGGAGTGTGGTTGATGGTACAATTTTTTCCAATCCACCTGGTCAGTTACCACTCCTGTTCTCAAAATCGACCGTCATAACAGAATCACAATCATTCGGCTATTAGCATATGAGAGACGGAGTATTCCTTTAGAGTACCACATTCATCTTCAACAGCCTCATTGCTAATACCAGGTGAAATTAGCTCAATGTACACAAAAAAGTTTTTTTTAATGAATTTAAATCAGCAACCATACATGAAATCACTTGTTCACTTTTTGAATATATTGCTAACATGAAAATAGTACAGTCGATGAATAGGGCAATTAATTTATTAGAATTAATTAACTGTTAAGAGATCACTGGTACACAAAACCTAAAAAACAATATTTTTTATGACACAAGCCCTACTTCTTATTAGTAACCAAAAACAATAAGACAATATTACAAACTTTTTCAACAGCAATTGTTTTATGTGAAAAGTAAAACAAAACTTATAAAAACAAAAAAAGGTTGAAAGACCTTTTTCTTAAATTTATGACAAGGAAAAAATAATATTTAAAATAAAAAAGTTATGACAGCAGAATTTTATGAAAATTTATTTGAATGTATTATTAGGCTTAAAAATATTTTTAAGTCTTATACATTCAAACATTAGACAATTCAGACAAAAATATAATTTTTTAAATTTTTAGTAAAAAAAAAACTAGCAGTATATTTAAGTGTTGTACATTAATCCAGCTCCATCCTGTGTATGACGCGTTTGTACTCCTCCTCCAAGGACGTGTACTGGCCCGCGAGACGCGTCTGAGTTTCATTAGTTCCGGTAGATGTCACTATGGCCATATATACATCAGGCTTCAATACTTTCTGTAACTTCTTCATTTCCAATTTCTTTTTCTATAAATATAAAAATATACTTCATACGCTATGTACATTTCTTAACTCGCTTGATATATAAAGGCTAACTTTACCCGTATCAAAAACAAATATTTACCAATACAAAATAGTAGTAAGGAACATAATTTAGAAAAACAAAAGTATTAGATCTTATATATGAAAATAAAAGCCAAAGGCTTCAAAAACTTCCAGTAAACATAAAGTATTCTGGTGTAAGTGCTTCCGCATAGATATACATGAGGAACCTTTAAGAAAATAATTAGTAGCTTTACTCTTAACACATTCACTGCCACATATCATCCATTGTAACCAATTATTTTGAAGTCTTATTTATCAACGTACATGTAAACGATTGATTGTATGTGGTAAATAAATATTTCTTTTTTCTTAAAAAAAAAAGGTAATTGAGTTAACTGTTTTTTCAAACCCGATTTGGAGACACAACTACGGACCCTATGTACTCAAATCCGAGTGTTTGGCAGTAAATGTGTTAAACTAGTGTATATTTACCTACAAAGGCTGTAATCAGATCATACCATCATATAGGTATATATCTAGCAGTGAAGGTATATATAACCGCAACATATAATAAATATTTTCTAATTTGAAAATATATGATTATTTTTATAAGTACAATACCTCAAAATTTTATTGACCTTGAAAACTTTTGAATGAGGGATTGCTTATATACTGTAACGGACGTCTACCAGTTAACGACAATGATAATGATTAGATCATTTTGTAGTTTTAAATTATTTAATAATAAAAAAATGCACAAATATGTGATATGCTATCATTCTCAGTAACCTGTCGAAGAAGTGCAGGTGGATCCACACTGAGCTTGGGGTTACAACTGGGATTTAGAACAGTTTTCGAGGACATGTGGCTTAAAACACTTGACCTGTGTAATGGACTAGGTATTGAACTCTTTTCTTACGACGAAAATACGCCGAGTCTCAGTAGTGAAAAGAACAAGAATACTTGATTCATCTTAAAATTAATTTGCTATCCACAAATATTCAAGTTATTATGTGGCACATTTTTTTATACTCCATTTGTCAAGGTTTTGAATATAAAACTAAATTTACCTGAAACGGTGCATTAAGTCTGTTCTTAACATCGAGCCTGTAACTGAGATATGCACATTTGTCAGAGGTGTTTGTATTTTTCAATCGTAAAATTTCATAAACCCGTCGAGCTTGTTTTCTATTTATTTTGTATTTGTTACAAGCTTGATTCGCCATTTCCTGAGAAAATCTGTTCATAGAAAAATACAATTTAGGTATATTTTCTTAGGCAGTGAAGAGACTAAATGGGTGTGATGTCCAGCTAATGTGCAAATGGTATGTCTGAGCATAACTATGTACTCTTTTCCCTTAGTAATTTCATTACATCGAATGCCTTTTAAACTGAAACACAGTAATGTTTACCACACTACATGACAAAAATGAGAGTCACTAATCCTAAATCAATGTGTTTGGGTTAATTATTACCACTTGGTTTTTATTGGTAACCATTTTCCCAAGCCAATTCTAACTGATATGTAACTAATGAATGTATTTATTTATTGATCCTTTTATTAAAAATACAACAGTACAACTTGTTATTTTTTAACAAAATGTTAACATGACTAACTGTACTCTTGCACTGCATCTAGTTGTATATGGTGATAAATAAATATATCACATTTTCTGTTTAAAACTCACCCCTGTAAAAGCCTAGCGGGTTGGAATGCAGGCAGAGATTCACAGTTTTTAGCATCAACATAATCTCTTATTCTTTGAAACTCCTGAGATGGATCCTCTACAGTGATGTCTACAACTTCAGGTTGAGGTATAAAATGTGAATATATTGTCTGAAAACAACATTTGCCTTCATTATAAAAAATCTGAGTTTACCTTTATACAGGCAGTAAGTCTCTATTGTGGGAGACTGTTACAAAATAAAAAGTATTTAAACAAAGCAGGTTAGTATTATTACAGCAACTATTTGTTTTAGAGACAAGGTATATAATAAAACATAAATAGAAACAATAACAGTTTTAAGAATCAATGAAAATTGTTTAAGAAATTTGTAGATTAATAACCTGTAGTAATTCAGCGCATATCCCCATTTTCTGATATGGTGGTAGTGTTAGTACTTGAGACACTCTTGGGCGAGTATGTCGTGGGTAAGCGTAGTAGCGGTACACAGTTGCATATGCAGCAGAGGAGTAGAGCGGATATCCATCACTAGACATATATTTTTCAAATCTGGAACATCAAAACTAAACTAAACATCTAAATTAACACAAATTAGTTATAAATAAACACAGACCTTCTCGAGGTCTTATAATGCTTGTGCCTGCCATCCAAACTACATGATCTGATAAGTAATTAAAAACAACATTAATAATATTTTTTTACACATCTTGTGAACTAGACACCTCTGTTTATAAAAGTGGTTAACCAATGTGTGTGATAAAATTAATTTAATTATGTATGAATATATACTTACACTGTGAAAAATGTCCAGTGATCATCATCAACATCAATAAAAGAAGCTGCATCAACATACCAAAGAAGAAAGGTCTGTAATCTTTGGTGATATGAGAGAAAGCCAGGTGTTGATATTTCACAGTAATATACTTCAAAAGAATGTTGCACACCACTATCACCTAGAAATTAAACAAAAATATATATTTAATATACAGTATTATAAATATTTTAATTAAAGCCTCACCACAATTCTAAACTAAAAAGATAATTAAAAATAAATCTAAGAATAAACTATTAAACAATAGTATACAGAACACTCAAGAATACAAAGATACAGTCATAACATTTAAAATAAAGAATTTTATACATTGTAATGGTATATTTGCAAGATGTTTTCCTAATGCCAGATTCATGCCTTTAAATATAGTAAAATTCTACTCCTAACAATAGGCCTAAAATGTTTAGACAGCATCATATTGCTTTTGTTTTCCATTGCCATATGACATGAGGTCTAATTACCTATAGACACCCACCAATAAAGTACTGTGGATCTCCTTAATGGTCTGGCAAAGAGGATCTTACCACTTTTTTTTTTACGTGGGGGAATCCTTTTACAGATGTTCCGCCTGTGCCCCGGGTGGGCCCGGAGCGGTGTTTTGGACTCGGCCTGGGCGGCCCCTACCCACTAAGCCTACCGCGAAAGCCATCAGCCGTTATGTATGGGAGGGCCCAGATCTGTCAGCGACAGGGCACAGGATCTTACCACTTGCCTGAACTAAGGTTTTCCTTTTTTCTTTTGAAAAATCATTTTTTATGACACAAAAAAAAAACTGAAACTTACGGAGTGTTACAGTGAATGGACGCAGGAGCTGACCATGTGGTTTGAATTGTTTATCCTTTTCTAATAAAGACACAAAATTATCCAGATTTGTGACATAGCCTGGTGCCAAAACTTTTCTCAATGCTCCTTCTACATCATCAGCTTTTATTCCTCCTGACTTACTGGGTTCAATCTACACAATGAAGGACATACTTTTTATTTTTCCTAACAGGGACATCAATTATTGCATTTTAATATTACTTTATTAAAAAAATTATGAATTATATTATGTCTTTTACAGTAAATAATTTATATTGCTTTGTTTGTGTTTTATAACTTAATGTTAATCAAAGATTCCAGAAAAAAATTGTTAGGATGTCAATGTTACTAAAAGTGAATAGTGCTATTAATACTTAAATAAAAACTTAAAATTAACAAATTTTGAGGTAAAGTATTGTATTGTATTTTGATATGAAATTTGTGGAAAGAAATATAATTATTTTTAAATAAACTACAATAACACACAAAACTTTATCTTTACCAAACAAAAAACTTATGCAGAAAGAAATGAATGTTCATTGAAAGGTGTTGGTACCTTGTCTGTATATTCAATTCCAAGATATGTCTGTAGGCTTCCTTCAGTATAAAATAGGTTAATATGCAAATCTTTGTACCCGAAAATGTTTTCATTTTCCCCAAACACTTGATGGCACATTTCAGGGCTAAAGCTAGTAGCATCGTCGTCAATATCCTCAACTGATCGTACTATAAAGTGATAAAGGTTAGAAATTTTGATTGAAATGTAACAAAAACAGAATAAGAAGAAAATTACCTAGTTTCAAATCTATCACTTCATTTGCATCAACAACGAGATGGCTCAGAGCATCCGCCATCATATATTACTGTGTAATAACAAATAAAGAGAAATATTGTTAGATAAAAGTTTTCATTCCAATACGACTTCCCGCGCAAAACCAATTGATTAATTTGTACTATATACTGGTGTAAAATACGTTCACACCTTTACAATAGTTAAAAAAAAATATCTTTTCAAATACCTCTCATTCCAATTATCACATAAATAATAAATTTAAACACAAGAATTTATAGTCCAGTGACTTATAGCAGAAATAAGCTTTTTAGAATATATTTGCCAGTACTTTCAATAAAAATATTAATGTTACCACATACACAAAATAATTTCTTTAAAACAAAAATTCGTAGTAACTTTAAAAAGACTGTAATAATCTAAGAAAAAGACAATATTTTAATATTTCTTTTTTCTAATGTTACATAGATTAAAATATCAAATGTTTAAGTTCACAAAAGAAAATTAGGTATGGTCTTAATATATTTATTAAATCTTTTATGTTCATCTCAATCATCATGTTCAAATTACTGTTCCTTTTTAATAAAATGTTTCTTAAAATGAAACCTTTAAACCTTTCTTAAAATTAATGCACAAAGGTAGACAGGTAAACAGTCCTATATAATATCTCCGTAAAAAAGCATGTCATAAACACTTTAATGCTTAATCCACGCATACTTAAACAATGAATTGGTCCGTTAAGCGCCTTTAAAACTCTGTTGATCATTTTTAACATGAATGCATGTTATTATTCTTGAGTAGTAAAAATACAATAAATCCGCACATTACTTTTTCGATTCGAAAGGTTTCAACTAAATGTGCCCATCACAGCTTGGGAAGAATCGTTCCCACAAGCGTTATGCTCTATACGTTACTTGCCATGTAACACTCCGATATGATATACGTCTCATGAGAGGATGCTCTTCCACCCTTGGCAAACCTCTAAAGGACTCTCAATTCCTCTGGGACTCACGACACACTACTTAAAAACAACGGACAGATTAACAGATATGATCCTATTACGGAGGAGGTGGAATTAGTTGAAGTAAACTTGCTACACTCTTATATTAAACACAAATATAAATAGACTATATACACTCTAGATAGGGTATCGATTACATAAGTGCGACAAAAATTTTATCAGCTAATAGTTAGCCTAAAAATAGATTCGCGCTACATAGTGCGCATTGTGCTGTCAAGTGATATGGTCATGTGACGTTGTCCTAAATTTGTGATTCAATTGTGTATAAAATGACGAGTTGTGCCATAAAAGTTTGTTGAAATTATAAAGGACATGTAAAACAACCAGCAAAGTAACCTACCATCGGTAATTGAATCCGAATTCTTAGAATTTCTTAAAAAATTATCAATAAAATGTGTCCAATTAATCCTCCATCTTGTAATTTTTGTTGGGGTCGCCAGTTTTGTAATACAAAATTCCCTTTGTGAGCGCAAAATCAAGATAAAGAGATACAACCACTTGGCCGTCCATAGTAACTCTACTTACCAGTGTTATATTGTATGAAGTACCCTCAGAGAAAGATTATAAAACAGCCAAGTGTGGGTCAATAATAGTACATATTTTATATTTTTATTTCAGACACTATTTTTATCAACAATTTATTCTCATGAAAGTGAAAACTCTGACGAAAATAATTTACAAGAGATGGTCTATTGTGAAATAATCAAATAACAAGAATTCAATTAGGCGTGATGTCCATCTACTTTTATAGTATAGTACCTAATAAATAAAAATAAAAGTAAAAGTACGTTAAAAAAAAGCTGGTGGCATCGCCTCTCTGATAGGTGAAAACTTAAGTCGCCACGCCTTAAATATTGCAGGAAAATAATAGGGTAAACAATAAAAAGGAACAAAACAAATATATAGAAATTTAAAATAGAAAGTCAAAGCAACCTTTTTAATTAATGGGCTTATTTAAATTTTAATTTTTTTGGCGGGATGCACATAGATTAACTCTTATTAATAA
>DWLS01003247.1:0-16173 GCA_018246255.1 Pachliopta kotzebuea | reverse complement strand
TACCATTACCCGCTGATGCGAGGAGAAGAGAATAAAAATATGGGTGCAACTACCGCCATATTTAACTATACCGAACAATTTATTATTATAGGTTTTTAGAACAATACGCAGCAAAAGGTATCACGGTGTGGGGCCTTACTACTACTAACGAGCCATCTATCGCATATTCTAATTTACCATTTTTTACATGCTGTCTTGGTTGGACTACGAATCAGATGGTGAGTAAAGTCACTTTTAATTTACTATGCGACCGAAGTGTTATACATATGTATTTTTGGTAACGAAAATCAAAGTTATTAACTCAATTACAATTGTATACTTTCCTATGTTCTTGTAATAAAGTATAGAATATGAAACAAAGCAATGATTTTAGTATATGTAGGTCCTGCAATAATAATGCCGTGCAATTCTAAAATACCGACTTGACATGCTAAAGCAATGATATGACTAAATATAATTTTTGGTTTATTAGCGATAGGTCGCCGTTGCCGAAAACCGTCTATTTTGAAACCACTAACGCTCCTACTGCAGCCGAAAATTAGTAGTGACTAAAAATTACTGTATTCCGGTTTAAAGGGTGCTGTATGCTAGTGAAATTATAGGGTAACTATGCTTAACACTTAATGTCTCATAGTGACGAGCGCAATATGGAGAAGTGTCTTAACCAGCGCGACGTTGTTATGGGCAAGCGATCACTTATCATCAGGTGAACGCCTTTTTCGTACCTTCGTTTCATCGAATAAAAAAAAGACCATGTTACTGTAATTTGCCGTAAAAAACTAATTAAGCGAGTCGACATTGGAAGAAAGACCTAGATTATTCTTATCCCCGCGAGGCTCATACGCGAAGTTAAACTACCCATTTAAAATAAAAGTGTCGTCATTTATTTGTAAAACTGTCCTAAATATAAAAATTTCAGGGTAAATGGATAGTAGAAAATTTAGGACCTACAATTCGCAAATCAAAATTCAAAGATACTAAAATCCTCGCACTCGACGATCAGAGATTCGCCATTACTCATGATTTCTATGACGTAAGTGTAATTTTTATTTTAAAGTTTAAATCTTATCCAAAAAATTAATTGGCTGGGTTTATAATAATAATAATCTAGTACCGAATGTGAGATGGTAAAAATTAAGATTTTTTTTAAATATTATTTGATACTATATTTTCTTTAAATAAAATAGCGACATAATGTCTTGTCAACCTACACATTTTTGAAAAAACCATTTGCTTAGGTAATGTGCTGAATAATGTAAATTTACACTCATCATTGTATAATTTATAATGTACATTAACAGATGTCAATTTAGTTCGCAATTTAACAATTTCGTATTTACTTAAACTAGATATAGTTTACTTAAAGATAGGTTTTGTTATCATAAACATAAGTATGTTCTCTTGTTATGAAAATTTATATGACTTCTTTGAAAATACAGGACTACAAAATAACCATTAATAACTGAACTCTTTATCTATGTTTGATTTGGGTAATGTAAAATTGTTTTTATTCATTAGATAATAAAAGATCATCCCAAGGTCTTGGATTACATCGACGGCGTTGCTGTCCACTTTTACTACGACTCCAGCGTTCCAGTGCAAGTGCTTCAGCAGTTTCAGATGTCCTATCCGAATTTATTTGTACTTTCAACAGAAGCTTGCGAAGGTTGGGTTATTTAAAAGAATTTAATCTAAGAAAATTCTATTTATTTTATTATCTATATTTTATATTGAAATACTATAGCAGTATGTAACGAGATATTAACGTGCAATGCCGTATCTAACAAATAATAAATAAATAGACATCATTGAAAGAAATGTGTACTTTTATTACTCACTAAAAACACATTTCAGAAAAAAGTGCAACGTTGTGAAATATAAAATATTGCATGGTAATTTTGTAGCCTTGGAACATAACATAATACATTTAATTCAGTTATTTCTAACCGTACACAAAGACATTAAATATAAAAACAAGAAAGAAGAAGAAATTTAATTTTAATGATATTTTTCAGGATTTCAACTATACGTTAAGAACAAAGTAGATTTAGGTTCTTGGGAAAGAGCCGAAAGTTATGTAAAAGATATTATTCAGGTACGTAATATTAATATTTTTTTGATAATTTAGTAAACTTTTAATAATGGAGATGTTTCATTGTTTATATTTTTTTAGAATCTAAATAACAATGTTGTCGGATGGATGGATTGGAATTTATGCTTAGACGAAACGGGTGGTCCTAACTGGATGAAAAATTTTGTTGATTCTCCAATAATAATAAACGCAGAAAAAGGAGAGTTTGTTAAACAGCCAATGTTTTACGCAATGGGTCACTTCTCCAAGTTCATTCCGCGCGGTTCTAAAAGGATTGCAGTGAAGTCGTCTTGTTCGCCCAAATGTATAGATCAAGTTGCATTTTTAACTCCACGAAATACTATAGTATTTGTGGTTTATAACGAGTAATTATTTTTAATATAATTAAATTTATTTAAAAATATTGCATAAATGTTACTTAAAAACGTTATTGTTACCATAACCATATAAAGAGATGGGCATTGTCACAGACGTTTTTACGTCTCCTTATTCATTATAACAGAAAAGAGGACAGTTCGTTTTTAAGACAAATGAGGTTATTGTAAATCGCTACATAAAATTTATGACTTTTTCTTATTATTTATCTTTTTAGTAACGACGAAGTAACTAAAATAAGTGTGAAATCTGGCAAAAATGTAATCGCTTTAGACCTGGAAGGTAAATCGATTACAACAATCGAATTTAACAATGATGACTGTCAATGGTTTGTAATTTTTCTAATTAAATAACATTTTTGAACGATTTTCTTTTCGTTATATTTTATATGACAAACTTTATGTTTTAGAAAACCTTGCTCATATAACAATTTCTTTTTATCACTAAATTATCAATTATGTTTCCAGTAATTCTAGTACAGCTCTTACTTTATATGCGGATTCAAACCCTGTAGTATTGAAGCTGAAGGCAACCCGCGTAACAATACAAGTGAAGTAAAATAATATTTTTAAATTAACCTAAATAAACCACTTTCGCAAAATGGAAAGCCGCCGTCTTTTTATCACTTTTGGATGACTATTTATTTAAATCGCTAATGACATCTTAACTCAAGATTTTAATGAGCTAAAGAAGATAATTTATCACTTATCTTTTTGTAATTGTTACATTGTCTATCACTGTGTATTAACATATTTGTAAAAAAATATTTTGGCAAGTAAAAGTATATTTATATGCTATGCTCTAGTTTAATTTCTGCCTTTTTCTTAATAAAAATATTTACTAACACAAACAACTTAAGGATTTTTAAATACTGTAACGGAAGAGTTTCAGTAGTTACGAGTCCGATATAATTATGTAAAAGAATTGCCTATGAAAATTTACTTGTCCATTCTCTTAATACTTAACATAAAAAAGTGGCATGATTTTGTACATTTAAGAATGTATAAAACAGAGTTTACACTATTAATAAAAATGTAAATTAATTGTTTTGATACAAATAGTGCTACATTTTTAACACTAAAGAAGACTATAGTTGTCGTTATTCATTAGAAGTAAGTATTGCCAATCTGTGAATTATCCTACTAATATATTTCCTTTCTTGAAGTGGGTCCGGCATGACGCTATGCCAACTTAATGGCTGATATGTGTTACCGCTCTATATATATAATATATTATAGCAATGATAAAAACCTCCTGAATTTATTAACTTTATTTTATTTTTTAGTTTTTTAGTTGCGAATGCAACGGGCAACTACTAGCAGTAAATAACTTGTGATGTTTCTAAGGAATGAAATATAGTATCTTATCTCTCAAGGTCAAGAAAGTTATGGCCCACAATTTTAAATCATAAGTTGTATTACAAGACGTATTATTAAATATTATTTTTGATTTAGATATATTGATTGTTTTAATTTTGTTGTGATATTATAGAGGATAAAAGGAAAGTTGTGGACAAGACAGATGAAAAAGAAGCATTCCTTCAACTAAGACCGTTATCAATTACTACGATGGAATTTGTAAACGACTTATGTTTTTACATTAATAAATTCCTGCTGATTATTAATGTTTATTACCGATTTAATAAATGTTTGAAAAAGGTTTAAAAATATTACATGGTTGATGTTACTCATTAATTCTAAGTTTATATGCGCATTTTTGTAAAACGGTATCATAAACTATACTTTTCAATTATTAAAAGAAAATAATAATTGCAACTATTAATACAAGATATTATTGATATTAAGCAAATATTTAAGGTGGCAATTTGCTACAACTTTGCTATGACAATAGTATAAGTATCAGGGTTAAATATTTAATGTAAAAATATCGTTGTTTAGTAACAATGATTTAAGTATAAATTATGAATTTATATTAGTTCTTGTTTTTCTTAAACCACATAATAAGTAAATAATGAAACTAACAGATAATTTATTAAAACTATGTAAGGCAAAGTTTATCATACAGTTGATAAATGAATTAATATTTTTAAAACAATTGTTAAAAAAGATTTTAAATTGTTAAAAATTTCGGCAAATTTGTGGTAACATTAACTTTATTTTAACATTTATTCTTTCTGTTCATGTTTTCAGCTTGTTTTTTTTTTTTCTTATATATTGTCTCTACCGAAAACTTTAATCAATTCTGTAATACTGTTTATTAATAGTTGTCAAAACTAAGAACACGTAACATTGTTATTTTTAAATTTAATATTATATTCATAATCTTTATATTTAAATGAAACGATAGTTGCCATATTTTAATTAGGAAATTCTACTGGACGCTACTATGTACGCAATCTGTCAGTGTAAATTTTTTTTGGATAATTAGGAACAATATATGTACAGTTAAATTATAATGCTTTATGTTTATATACAAGAATCATACAAATCAATGAATTTATAGAATTTATTCTAATCATTAAAACGTTTTAGGATGGTAACTGTTACCTGTTTTAATATGGCAATTCTACCGTTAATATGAAACCATAGCAGGCTTAAAAGAGCTTGTATCCAGAGCCATAAAAATATTTCCAAAAAAATTTATGAACCTGTAGATCAAAAAGACTTGTATCCAAAGCCATATAAACATTTACAAAAAAATATTTGAAATCGTATTTAACGCGACCTGTCAGTATAGATAGTTCAAAATCCTTATTGAACAACAGCAACAACAAAAGTTTCGTCTCTCATTTATTTTTATAAGGGAAAAAGAGATAGCAGTATATATCAAAGTTTTTATTCAAATATGCAATTGATTAAATAGTAGTGGCTTAGTGTCTTGTATCATTATTTAACAACGACAGTGATATGAAAGCTACCAACCGAGGGAATTATAAATGTATTAACATTGTGTTGTGTAATACTTTTAGTGCTTATAATTATCTAATATACCATGATGTATATTCTGAGATTTATTATTTTCATATATCTTATTCACGTAATTAAATGTGGTAAGTGTATTTGAAATTATAGGTGTTAAAAAGCGGTAGTGGAAAATTTAAAATCTCTATTGTACTTTTTTAATTTTGTTCAATAATTTAAGATCTGACAAATTAATGTAACCGCAAGAACAATTTAATTTTAAAAACAATGCCTATTGGCAATTTGTTTTATTAATGCCTGGCTGTTCATTTAATCATTTTAATCAATATTAACATTTATACAAAAATTAACGAGCAAAAGAAATGGTTGTGATTTATGTTTATATTACAATTTAATGAATAAATATATTACTAATAATAAATGTTATATGGTTATAGTCAAAGGATTAATTCAATCACAACATAATTACGTATATTTTAATAAATGTTTAATATTGATTTTAATGTGCAAAAGATAACTATAATCAACGTTGTTGTTAATAATTTTTTTTACCATTAGCGATTTATTGTTTCCGAATTACTGATAAAAGTTTGTAAGTTATGTATGTGACCAGTAAAAAAGTAAGCTGATTTTATACAAACAAATATAATTATAGTGACCAAAGCGTAGATTCACAATTACGACGTGCCTAACAATATTTCAAGATGAAAATTAAGTTTGTAATTTCAAGCGGAATTTACCTAAATTTTTTATACAATTTACATGTGCGCGTATCCTGTCCGGTCTTAACATCTTTAATGTCAGGGTCTTGGCCTACTTAATATTCGAAATATAAGAACTCTTCACAAAGTATACTAGTGGTAGGTCACCATTACCGGGGATCGACTAGGTAGGTACTACCGCAGTTCCTGTTTCTGCCGTCATGCAGTACTGTGTAAACGTGAAACCGTGTTCCGGTTTGAAGGGTGCTGTAAAACATTGAAATTACTGGGGTAACAAGACAACACCATACGACTCAAAGTGACGGGCGTAATGTGGTGTTGTGTATACTATCTTAATCAGCGCAACGTTGTTATGGGCAAGTCTATCACTTATCTTTAGATCAACGTCTTGTTCGTCTCTGAAAGTCCACTTTCTTACGCCATACTGAATAAGTAATACAACCATCAATACAATAGTAATGTAAAAAAATAAAATAAAAAATTCTATAATGTATGTCTATATGTACTAATGTATAATAAATATTATTTGTACATTGTATTTAACAAGTTGGTAAGAAATCGGTTATTACTAACGCGCACCGTATATTTGGAATAGCCCAACATCCGGAAAGGGCATCCGCAGTAAACCTTGGTTAAGCGTATATGCTCTTGGAATATTACTTAATGTATATGTTACGGTAAATGTGATTAATCCGGCGATTATACATAATAACCGGTAAATATACATAATCACACTATATTTGGTAAATACGATAAAAGTCCTTAACTTTACGTACATTCTTGCTCAACGGCTTGCCTTTAAATATAATATATTTAGGTTTGATTAAATTATATAGATATAAACTTTTTTTTACTTTTGGTTTCGATGGAAATCTTCGAAAAGTTACTTTGTCTTTTGGGAGGAAGACAGCAGAGTTTTGTGGAGATTTTTATCCACTAAAACCTCCTCGGTAGTCGTGCTTAAAGTGAAGTGTTCAGTTTTATTTATTTTAAATTGTTACCCTTTATAATTGGACAGGAACTTCATTTTTCTATTTTTGTTTCTGTCTTTTATATATTTTTTTTTTTATTTCATTGTGTACTTACTATTTTTACAATCTTTTTACTCTTTTATATCTTTTGATTTTGCATTCTTAATTCTCTTTTCACGCAACGCCTTTAAGAGTTCAAACTTTACCGAAGTTTAAACAAAGACATTTTGATTAAAAATATAAAAAGTTGATGTTATAAAGATAACTTTTGAGAAATATAGGAAAAGTTATATTAAGAAAATTTTTTATTAACTAAACCCGGTTTAATTTTTTACGTGGGTTTTTTTATGTTACTCTTAAGGTCTACAATAGCTGTTTCCTAGATGTTTGTCTGACAGTTGCCCTCGAGTGTTTTAGCTCTTATCGATAACATTGTACTCAGCTGATAGACAACTGTGGAGTTCTATCCCAGTTTCTAGATTACTAAAAGATTTATCTTCAGTTAAGGATTTAAAACTTAACTCCAAACTCAAGTTTACTGGAGGAGGGTCACTATCGCTGGAGACCGTCTACATAGGTACCACCGCAGTTCTTATTTCTGGCGCCAAATAGTAATGAGCAAACATTACGGTGTTTCGGTTTGAAGGGTGCCGTAAGACAGTGAAATTACTGGGGTAAAGAGACAACACCGGGTGTCACAAGGTGATGAGTGCGATGTGCGGATCGCTAAATCTGACATATTTATATAAATTATGAATACTTTTGTAAATATTTTTCATTCCAGACAAACCGTGTGCAGCGCGTCCTATCGAAGGACGTTCAGTGATATGTGTTTGTAATACAACCTACTGCGATGACGTCACGAGGGTGGTGCCACGCAAAGGCCTTTACTTAACCTATACATCATCAGAGGTAACTTAACATCTTTTAATTATATAAGGCGATGAACTCAGCCGGCTTGTACCTAAGCGAATTGATCATAGAAGTAGTATATTTACTTCATCAAACTCTAAATATTGAATGCGGCAGGTAATCGACTGTGGGGATGTACCCAATTCTTCCAACTTTCGCCGATCGCCGGTGGTAGAGGAGAAAGGTACACGTGTATATAGCGAAAATTAAGATATGTTTAAGTGTAATTATTACTTTATTTTGTATTAATATATATGTATAAATATAAGTATAATTAAACTTATACAAACTAAACGCGTATACAGTATAAATGTATTACTTTCATAATCACACAATTAGTTAGCTACATATTTTATGAAGTTTCTTCCTTTCTTTAATTTTTAGTGTGCTACATTATTTTTAAGTAAAAACACCAAAGAAAAATTGATATATCATAAGGTTATTGTTTTTCAAACCGTAAATCATTTTCAGGCTGGTTCCAGGTTCCAGAAAGACATGGGGGTTCTGCGCTCAAGTTATTTTAAACGTAAGCGGTTTTGTCTTATACAACTTATTGTAGTTCTCTAAAAATTCAAGCATAAATTCATTTAATAATTGAAATTATAATAAGATTCTAGACAAAGTCCAGGAAAAAGTTATCTTCACCCCACTGTTGGACATTAAGTGCACGTCTCTGAGTACTATATTCGACCGCAGTATTTGAAATAATCTTCAACGATGTTGCAGGCAGCGCTATCAATTACTGTTACCACCACCAATAACGTGAGGAATTATTTCGTGGCTCTTAGAATGGTAACTTACTACAAATAAACCAACTTTTTCTTATCAATATTATAGTAGTACCTATCTTTCTGTAGCTCGGTGTTGTGCGACGACCCTAGTGGTCAACCCGTCGATCAAACATCAGACCATCGAGGGTTTCGGAGGTAGCGTCTCCGACTCCGCCGCCATCAACTGGAAGAGTCTACCAAAAGTCGTGCAACAGTCCTTGATCAAGTTCGTTGTATTATCTTTCATCTTCTAAAAAATATATCTATTGTAATTTATTCTTCAAGACAAGAGCGTACCACTTCTTCTTTCAAAGTCGGTAACACAGCCATGACCCCTCGGGTTTTTCGATTGTCCATGGGCGTCAGTGATCACTTTCCATAATGTGAATTGTTTGCTCGTTTGTTTCTATAAAAAATATATATATACGTATACAGACCAGACGTTGGCTATTTTCGATGCGTATAAAAAATAGTTAATGTTTAAGTCAAGGATTTGTCGCAAAGAAACAGTTTTTTTGGTAAACGACAAGATACTTTTTTTTTGGAATTCATGGTTTCAAGGTTTTTTTTTATTTAACGATGTGATGAGACGGGCAACACGTTCACCTGATGATAAATTATACGTTTGCCTATAATAACGTGGCGCTAGTTAAAATGATATACACACTATCTTTGCGGTTGGCACCTTGAGACATAAAGTGTCAAGTCTGATTACCTCAGTAATTTTACTAGCATATAGCACCATTCAAACCGGAACACAGTAATGTTCGCATAATATTATTTGTCGGCTGCAATATAAGTTGCAGTGGTATCTACCTAGACGGTCTCTGGCAACGGAGATCTAGCATCGATAGAGGTCATATCGATTTACTTCTAACTTTCCCGATAATTATCCTGGCACGCGTGTGGAATGAAGAATATGGTACATTATTCATATTCTTCCTTCAGCAACTTTTCCTGTGACCTCACAGGAAAAGTTGCTGAGCATTTCCTTAAAAAATCTTTGTTAATAGTTTCTAAGTTTATACCTACGATGGAGCTGTTAAGATATTCTCACCAGTTTCTTACACACGAACTTCTTATGCAGTGCAGATGGACATCCGTGACCATAACGACTGTTTATCGTATTATTGGGATTTAACACCTTTATTTCGATAGATAAGGCAGGTACATTTGCAACAGCTGAACATTAAAACAATATCAATACATAACTTGATTAGTGCAAGTAGGCAATAAAACTCTGTAGTTCAGACAAAATTATTATTGTTTTTATCAATGGAGACGAGACTGGCTAATCAGGACATGCTCTACAAAGTATTTTCTTATTCAACGAGACTAGCAAGAAGTTCATCTGATGGTAAATGATACGCTTGCCCATAACAAGCAGCGCTGATTAAGATGGTATGTGTTAAGTCTCGTAACTCCTGTAATTGAACCAGTTTATCGCCCTTAAGACCGGAACACAGTAATATTTACTACTGTTTGCCTGCTGCAATAGGAGCTGCGGTTGTACCTACCTAAACGGTCTCCGACAATAGGTTTTGTCACGTGACACATGCTCGTTTCGTGCCTCTGTGATTTTTATCATCAAACTATAATTTCCAACTAGCAAGAAAAGTAAATAAATCTCATACCGAAAAATAATATTGATGTGGCCAACATTCATTACAATTTTGTATGATATATTGTATAGATCCCATCAATTGTGTTATTCGTTCCTTCAGTTCGTACTTCGGCGTGAAAGGCCTCGAGTACAACATGATACGTACACCTATCGGCGCCAGCGACTTCTCCACACATCCGTACGCGTACAACGAAAAACCGGAAAACGACTACCAACTATCGAATTTCTCACTTACAGAGGAAGATTACAAATATAAGGTTAGTATTGATTATATAATAAGGTTGGTATCCTTATTTAAACGACAATATCCGTCCGTCTGTCCGTCAACAATTTTCAATCTCGAGTACTACAAAGAGATGGGGGCTAAAATTTGGCATACAGACAAATCTCGCTTAGATAAGATCAGAGCCATAGAATTATGTTGGTATGTGGTCCGGTTTCCGAGTTGTGGGTGCCTAAAGTTTCAGAATTTTGTATAGGCCACTTGTTGATTAAATAACGATTTTAAGTGACAAATAACAATAACTATTATATACATACATTGCGTCACATTGCACTAGGTACAATGTTTTCAAACCTAAGCACAGTCATGTTTGCACACTACTGACTGGTGGTAGGAATAAGAACTGCGGTGATCCTAAACCGAGAAGATCTCCAGCAATAGAAACCTACTATCAGTTATTTATTTCTGCACGGCCGGACTTTGTCTGTGTGAAGTATTATATTATATAATATGGAGTATAGTGGATTCGTAGTTGACTTTTTTATCGCTTGTTAGCTAGTTTAATAATTAATAAAAAAACTTCCAGATCCCAATGATCAGAGCTATTAACAGGGTTGCTACCTCACCGGTGCACATAGTGGCATCCACTTGGTCACCACCCGTTTGGATGAAAACTAATCATAACTACAGCGGTATTAGTGAGCTAAAAAAGGAATATTACGATACTTACGCCCTCTATTTTTATAGGTGAGTATCTAGTAACTAGTAAACGGAATTTCAAGGAACACTATATGACAATCAATTTCTCACATATGAGAAGATTGTTTCACTTACAAAATGAATGAGTGGTGGATAAATAGTTTATTATATAAATAAAAACTCCTTTAAAAGTTACCACTGTCGCTACAACTTGGAGTCATCTCTTATTAGACCATTTAAGTACCAAGCTCTCCAAGTGAGAGTTGGCAGTAGTCACTACGACTGTTGTTCTTAGATCATGATGATTTTCTCACTATGTTCTTCCCCGGAAGCGCGAGCACAGGGGGGATTCGTATTCTCGTCTCTCACCACTAGCTCTCATAAGATTCACAAATTGTCACGGCCGATTAACTTGAGAATATTTAGGTTGATACCAACTTGCTTTTTCTAATGTCGAGCAATAATGTATAAATGTTACCGAGAAATTGATGTAAAAAAAAATTCTATTGGCTAACATAACGATGTATATTTTATTATATTTAACTTTTCAAGGTATATAGAAAAGTATGCAGATGCAGGTATCAGTATATGGGCTATAACATCTACGAATGAACCGATCGACGGTTACTTTGGATTGGCACCGTTCAACACGCTGGGCTGGTCCGTAGAAAACATGGTGAGTAAAACTGCTGAAACCACCGCTGGACATAGGCCTCCCCTAAAGATATCCACTCCAATCTTTCCTGCCTATCGGTGCTAATTTTTAGTAAAAAATTGTCATTAACTTATAAGTGTAGTTTAACAATTAGATTTAACAGACTTTCTGATAAAATTATAGAAGCTGGAAATTCAGCAGATATAACAATATTCATAAATCATTGATTACATTATTTTTTAAAAGCTACATTTCTTATCCCGGTAATCTGAACTATGACAGCTTTCAAACTAGAACACAGTAAAGTATGCAAACTATTACATTGCGATTGAGGTTTAAATATATTAATATATAAACAAAAGATTTAAATATTTTATTCATAATACATAATTTAGTGTATAAATAAAAAGTTTGTCTCGTGTTATTGGAGGTAGTGCATTAAAAATAATTATTAAAAAGCCCTGTATCGCCTAATAAGTGTTTTAAATCTATATTTTTAATTTCAGGCAGATTGGATTGCTAACAATTTAGGACCGACGATCCGCAACTCAAAATTCAGTCACGTGAAAATACTCACAGGGGATGATCAACGCTTTACAGTACCGTTCTGGTTCAACGTGGTGAGTAGAATTAAAAAGTAGGTTTTCTTTGTCTACAACCACAACCCGTTGGCCAAACCGTAACAAACTAAGGAAGAAAAAAGAAAGAAGAAGCGGAAAATGGCGCTGCAGTGGTATCTATTTCGTCCGGTCTCTGGCAACAGGCTACAACATCACTACTTAAAATAAACTGTACTGGAATTATAGATTTGAACCGAGAACTTTATAACTGTATTTTAGGTTAAAATTATATACATAGAAGTATATTTTAATTTCTAGTTGATTACTAAAAATCCAAAAGCGTTGGAGTATATAGATGGCGTAGCAGTGCACTTTTACGCCGATAGATTTATCCCGGCCGTCATTTTGAACTCGGTGACAAGTTTCAATAAATTTATACTGGCTACAGAAGCATCTGAAGGTAAATATGATATTTTATTGAAATTACGCACACATGCGTACATAACAATACATATCTGTGTAGTTTATTATGTTAAAACTTTATACCGTAGTGTGTGTACGTAGCTAATACCCGATTGAAGGCAACCGTAATTCAATAGTTAACAATATTTCCTTTATTAGAGGTACACTGAACTACTTACTAGTCATAAACGACGTTATCATGATGTAATCTCAGGAACACTATGTAATATCATTAGCTGACAAATGTGCATCTTTGACACCTGCTCTGTGCCGCGTGCATTCAGCGGTTTTTTATGATATCTGCAGCGGTCGGCCTTTCAACATTACGTCTACACGGCTACCAATCTAGAATCTCGTAATTACACTTAACTGATTCAGGCATTTTTTTTACATGTTCCCATTATTTTATAAAATTCAGGCAGTTTCCCGTGGCAAACTGAGAAAGTGGCTCTGGGATCCTGGTCACGGGCGGTTAGTTACATAAACGATATATTGGAGGTGAGTTTTAAATAACTGTTCTGTGGAAGCATTTCAATTTGGCGTGATTTGCTGTTTAAATACTCTAAAAAACGTGTTCACCCAAAATACTATGGCATTCCAAAGGTTTACAGCCGGAACACGGCAACGTCGTTACGGCGGCAGATTGTCATCCAGATGTCGGTAGCTTATTTAAAACCCCAAGTCACAATTATTAAATAACTATATACTATTAGTACGTCTGCTGAGCTCAACAAGTGATTACGCTTGTCGTCTTAAGCTATTAAAAATAGAACTAAGATAATCCCTACCAGTCATAAGAGAGGCAGGTGTCTTGGCATTAGGAAGTGGTAAGCGAAAGTACAGAGGGAAACCGTTGCGTGCCATAAGAGATTCCGAGTCTTGTTCTCATGCACGTAAAGACATCTCCTAACGACTCTTAGAGGGTGAAAATCTCTTAAAAATGACTTTCCCACAGGAGCATAAACTCTGAAAATTTTCCGTATGATACAAAAAAAATTAACTAAAGATATGTAAAATTTATAGGACCTCAACTACAATGTAGTAGGGTGGATCGACTGGAACCTTTGCCTAGATTTGACCGGCGGGCCCAACTGGGCCCAGAACAATGTAGATTCGGCGGTGATAGTAAATGCGTCGAGGGCGGAGTTCTACAAACAGCCAATGTTCTACGCCGTGGGGCACTTTTCCAAGTTCATAAGACGCGGATCACGACGCATCGAAGTTGTGGAGGTGAAGTCGTTCATCGCGGACTCGGTTAAACACGTGGGCTTCCTGACGCCAGATGGCACTATTGTCCTCGTTTTGTTGAATGAGTAAGTTAAATAAACATTCTTTAAAAAGATCGACTTAAATATATTCTGTCGAACCACTCATTCAGAAATTACTTCAATATAATTAATGTTTACATATGAGCCACCGAAATATCGTGACAGAATGTCGTGAACACATCTTAATCAGTCAGATTAGTCATGGTAATAGTTATGAAAGCAAATATTACAAGCACATAAAAAATCCGACAATAGTCTGAGGAATTATAGCAAATATTAATAAAAAATAAACCAGGCTCTCATTTAAACAGGTGGAGAGAGTCCAGACAGTTTTATTCACAATCCATTTTTATATAGTAGTAGTTTTTGTTTCCGAAGACCATCTGGGTGTTTACTACCATAGATTTTATTTTGTAGCCAAACAGTAGTGTGAAAATATGGCTGGTGTATATGGTTTAGTTAGCTAATAAAATTAATGGTAACTGGCCTTCATAGCTCATTATATATTTTATTTTTCATATGCCCAGGAGCTACGGAAAAAAGGTGAATGTGGTCTGTGGCAAGCAGAGAGCCCAATTGATGTTGGAAGCAATGTCTGTCACCACCGTGGAGTTCTACTGCAATGTATAAATTATAAACACATTATTATATTGTGTACTAAATAAAACCTTAATGAAAATATTACATGGTGTTAAGGTAAGAACGACGCCATGAAGCGTACTCTCCTAGAATACACTTTCTCATCATTCTTTTTGTTGTTTATTTCAATTTCTTTTAGTGGTCAAGCATTAACCTTTGCTTTATACAAAAATAAAATTACACTTCCTCATATATTCACAGCCGAAGGAACAGCGGTGGTGATATGGCGGCTGATTCACTATATGAGGGTGGTAGCTAGCCAGGTGGGTAGAAATGAGGAGTTTGGGTGGTGGTAGGGATCTGTACCCAAACTTCTCAACACGTAACCTCGGAATGAAAAATGGTTGCAAGGGAAACTCGTAGCCACTTCACAGAGGCAACTGGAGTGAGAGATTAATAAATTTGATGATTATTAATACAAAGTTAATTTCAACTTTGATTTGAACTATTTGTAGTTTGGATAAACTCAAATGTAGATAATACTTATCTTTTTTATTTATTAAAATTAACTTCATTTTTTATTTTTTCTTCTACTGGGACTAGTGTTTTCTAACACAAGATGAGACAGTAATTTATTCCCCACGCTGATAAAATACAGGTTAGCGGACATTAGTTTTCCTCGAAAGCTGTTATGGAAATATTTTTATTTTATAAAGATTCAGGTCAATGCCTGACCACGATCTCACCTGCAGTTAAGTGATCATGTGGTCTGTAGTGGTAAAGCGCATTAACCTAGCAAATGCCTATTCACTCCTTTTTTGAAGACGCCGACATCGTAATTGGACGGGAACACTGACGCCGGCAAGTTGTTCCATTCCTCGTCTGTCCTTGTTAAAAACGAGGAGCTGAAACTCTTTGTGCATAAACTGGGGATATTTACAACATAAGAATGAAGTCTCGCTGTGTGCCTTGTCGTCCGGTGATGAAAAGGGGATGGGTGAATTATGTCATGTAATTCCTGCGCACACTCTGTGAATTGAATACTCTAGAATACCGCTAGACTGGCCACTCAGCGCCTGTGAACAAGAAGTTTAGCTAAGACAAGTTCTTGATCACTAACAATCCTCTTCGCCCGCCTCTCCACCGAGTCTAGTGCTGCAAGATCTGTTTTCGCAGTACTTGCCTAGATATGGCAGCAATACTCCACACTCGACCGGACCTGTGCTTTATATAGGGTCAAAAGTTGCCCTGGAGTGAAGTATTGCCGCACTTTAGCAAGGACCCCTAGTTTCCTTGCAGCTAACTAAAAGTGGACCTCACTAACATTCGAGGTCTCCACTCAAATCTCCAGTCAGTCCACCACCACCTTGAGACTGCGA
>DWLS01003246.1:0-16177 GCA_018246255.1 Pachliopta kotzebuea | reverse complement strand
TATTAAATTCTCTAGTTTTCAACAGCCCTTCAAACCAGAACACAGTAATATTTAACAACAAAAATAGGAGCTGCAGTGATATCTTACTAGACGGTCTCTGACAAAAAAAAAAATTTAAACCAAAAGTCATTGTGCTAAATCAATTTTTCCTTTTTTAAGTTATCGAGATTTAACTAAACGTTAAAGTATGTTTTCAATAAGAAAGAAGCCTTTATATAAAGTTGTGTTGGTGTATAATGAAAACTTCTTTGTTGCTAGTAATACATATTATCGAAATTCTTTACACAGTTTTTGAATATTGAGGCTAGAAGAACAAAAAAAACATTGTTATGTAAGAAAACATTAAAAACTTTAACGAGGCAATGACTTACACGTTGTGCTGTTCTCTTCTTAGTAGCAGAACGTCTTTACTATCCGCGGCAACCATTAACCCAGTTCGAACATCCCTATTCTATTCCAGGAGCGCGTCGCAGGTGTCGCTCGTTCGCCAGTAAAACGTCGCCCCCATTAGCTGAACGAGAACACGTGAGATACTTAGCACGCAGTTCCAAAGTCGACTAAAGTCAACGGTTATGCGACGTCGGGCGTCAAGTGTTGTATATTTTTATGAGTTTCTAAGCTAGCGCAGCTGGTACTTAAGAGATTGCGAATACTCAGCCGGAGGGGAACCGGGAATAGGTGCGTTTTCGCTGATTAAAATGAACCCGTAATTATTTTCTAGACACTGAGTCTTTATGTAAGCGTATCGCTGAATTTATATATCTGTTTTAGCATTTTCTTTAATCAAAGAACAATGCGATTTAACATGACCCACTTTCATACAGTAATGATTATTGTTCAATTACATTACTATGTATGAAACTGACGCCTTGACACGGTTGCCATATTCCTGCTCTCTACGGCATAATACAAAATAAGTTTTTATGGTACACGACATAAGACAATTAGTACATTATCTGTTATATTCTGATGTAGTTTCTATGAAATTAATGCGTTTTATCAACGCGACTTAATATCAAACGTTATTAAGGTCTATCATTATGTCCTGTAATTTTATCTCTTAGGTATTAAATGTGCATAATTTTGTAAGTAACAATCATCAGATTCATCATCAGGTGGAAGACTTCATTGCTAGTCTTTCCTAAACATCAACAGTTTATCAATTCAAACATATCATTGTTCATCTTCTAATAATAACGAAGAGTTTTTTGCCACCATTCATCTTAGGTCCGAGGTCTTTCTTTAGCGATTGGGTGGTAAATTTTTCTTGTCCAACAAGTGAACTATAGTTTCTATGTTGAATAAAAGTTTTGGCTTTAACTTCCTGTAAGTGGTGTTTGTAACGCGACCCAAAACAATTTAAAACTTATAACGTTATTATAAAACTAATTGCAGTGAACTTTCCATATAAATTGTGTACGATGTTTCGCAGAGGTGCAATTTAGCACGGAACATTCCTCGTATCTATTGTAACTGGAAAATTTAACACCTTGCCCGGGGACGGGAGCCGCGGCGGCTATTGTTGCGTTTGATTCATTACCGCAGTATAACGATCATTATTGTTACTGATAGCGAAATTAATTTCTCGCGTTTACGACTTGTAATTGAAACATTCAAATACAAAGCTTTTGAACTTTAGCTTTGTTAGATACAGAGAATTTTGAATTATTTAATTAATTCGCTTACTGTCTTTGTTTGAATAAAGCGAAAAATCCAATAACAAATACTTTTCAGGAGTAATAAGGATAAATCTCGTTAAATAGCTAGTAAATAATGGAAGTATTTAATTCACAAATTCTGATTCTTTCCGTGATAAAAATACTTAAACGTTAAAAGGAATACATGATGTATTTTATTATATGGATATGTTTCATACTGACGGTAGGTCTCTGTGGCCGGACACTGTCTAGCCTCTGTTGTTAGGTTGAAAGGTATTGTTACTGGTGAAATTACTTAGGTAAAGAGACAACACATCAAGGCCACAAGCGCAATATAGTGCTGAGTATACCATCTTAACCAGCGTGATCTATCAAGTGAACGTCTCGCTCGTCTCGTCCTCTTTCCGAATAAAAAAAATATTGTGTATAAATCTTAATGCAGATCTCCTTTGTTAGGGAAGAGCTACGTACTGTGTAAAGATTCTAAACTTTCGTTTCGTTTCGTGGTTTTGAAAATTCTCATGTAATATGGCAAATACTCGAGATATGACAAAATCGTGTATCGCACAATATAAATCAAATTCACAGAAAGCGTAAACGTGCTAACGTATTCGTGCCAACACAACAACTTAAGCATGATTTATGACATTGTTACACCAGAAATTAATTTCTACGTCTACAGCGTCGCGTCTGACTTATAATTTATTCTCTTTCAAAACATTAGAGAAAGTACATTTCCTTCGCGATCCATTGCGTATTAACTTTGCAACGAATTGTGCGTTTGAGTCACTTCTCGGAGCTGTGTTAATGATTCTCGGAATAGAGATGTCTTAAATATTAATTTGACAATGTTGCTATAATTTATTTGTTTGCTTAACTTAGTGTTTAAACCGTTTATGTTGTATTTTCATTCAAGTAAAGTTCGTCCGGCGTTGAAAATACATCTGCTAGTTTCTAAGACAGCGAAATAAATATTACTAAAGCTGTAAATTTTGCGAAGGTACAGTTAACCTTAAATTTTAAATATCTGCATATGTTGTTAAATATCTGCTAATAAAGATCAACTGATTTACTTTTATTCAAGAGTCAATATGTTTCTAATTTAAAAGTAACAAATATATCAAAGTTAAACAGGTACAGATGTACATTAATGTTTAATAATGATAACTAAGACCATTTTAATAACAGAGATAATTTACTGTTATTTAACTTACTTTTATTAGAATAAGCATTCATGTTCGTATAAAATTTATATGAATTTTTAAATAAACCTTTTTAGTTTAACTCACAGCATTTCCAATGTTGCTATGCGTAAAATTTTGGCAATACTCCGGCCATTCCGGTAAACAGAGTCCGTGCATTCGTTTATTTAGCACTGGACATTAATTTATGGAGCTATAACGAGGACCGCCGATGAGCTTTTTTATTTATCTGTGCACATGCCGCCAATGCTATAAACGGTGCAGGTCGCATGCATAAATCATATGCAGACTACAGCGATTTACAAAAATATTTTTTTTCTTTATTTGACAAGGCAACGACATGAGTAAAGTGTTCACCTGATAATAATGGATGTACTTGCCTATAACAACGTGTCGCTTGTTAGGAGAGTATATAAACAGCACCACATTGCACTCTTCGCTTGGCGATATTAGATGTTAGGTCTCGATAACCCAGTAATTTTGTGAAGATGAATTGTGTTGTATAGTAGTGACCTTACAACGCTCTTCAAACCGTGACACGATACTGTTTGTCACCTGCAATAGAAGCTGTGGTAGTACGTACCTAGACAATCTCCAGCGACAGAGATCTACCACCAGAGAATTTTTAAACCCTAACACTACGATTACGATTTTGCTTTGTGTATTGTATACTTAATAATAATTACAGCTTTAATTTACAAATGTAATGGTAGTAAATTTAAGTAAGGTAAGTAAATTTCCATTCTCAAAAATCCTTTTTTTGATTGATAAAGTATACCATTTTTTCAAGTTACATACATATATCAAAGTTTATCTAATAATATTAAAATTAAAGTAATTCCTAGAAATATAATAAAAAGGAAAGTTCAGTTTTTAAACTTATTTATATATCCCTATGAAATAATTTTAATTCATAGACGCTTAGATTTATTTTGAAAGAGTATTATTAGCCATATAAAAATTGGTATCTGCTATATAAGGAACCGTAATTTTATTATCTGCTTATGTATGGTTTTTACCTAAATAAAATTTGCGTATTGTTTTAGGTTACTTGTATAATTTGTACAGATTTTTTTAATGCTACTACTCTAATAACTTTATTAATGTAGAAATATTGTACAATGAATAACGAGTAAAGTTTTAAATCAGGTAATGTATATAATAAAGTAATAATCAGGTTTTCTTTTCGTTCTGATATTAAAATCGGCTTAAATTCCGTACCACGATAAGCTGTAGAGAAATCGTACCTATCAAATCAGAAATTCTTTAGACTTTCTACAAATTACTTGCTATAACACTTTTAATATCTTCACTCTTGTAATATCAGTTTATGAAAGCTTAATGTAAAATTTTCTCCCCAATACTTAATAGAAAACTTATCGCTATACAGAAATTCCAATAAGTAAATTTTGTTTTTTGCTTAACAAAATCTTGTTTTACCGTACATCAAAATTTATTAACTATACAAATAAACATTATAAATTAAAAAAGGTATACTAACATGAATTTAAATTTATTTTTTTCTTCTTTAGTATACACAGAAGAAGTCATCTATTTTAACAAGAACTTTTAATTCCAACAAGAATATCGAAAAGCCTTCCCTAGTTTCAGACTTTAAACCCATTTAATTTAGCGAACTGATTTGCTGAAAAACCAACAAAATTGTATAAAAGGTCTTCTTATACTGTATACAAAATTAGTAGCTAAATTATTTAAGTACTTTTTCATTTACGAGTAATTGTTTTCTGATAAATAGACGTAGAATAAAGAGAAATGTTTGAATGGTATTATTTTATACAATAACCACATATATATTAGTGTTAAGTTAAGAATCCTGTCTTTTTTCGTTGTCGGAATAATGTTTAAAGACAAACACTAAATTTAGTAATTATTAAATTGAATTCCATTACAACTATAAATAAGAATTTAATGCATAGGTCATCATTTACTGTGTATGTACTAAGTCCAAGCGTAATTTAGATAAGTTCAGGTAGTAAATTAGAAACTCTGTATTATACCTAGAGAGTATTTTCACACTTATGTAGTTATATTTTAGAACATAGACCCCCGAGCTGGTCGTGTGTCCTGACGAGCTTGTTTACTACCGAGTTAGCAAATACTCTCCTCTAACCTTCGCATATTAAACTGTTTGTCAAACAACCGCTGTTTGTTTTCGAAAGTTTCGTCAGGTTTATTTGTTACTTTAGGATTGTTTACGATTTTCGAATAAAGTGTTTCCTTTGCAAAAACTTTGTTGACCAACCTATTGATTTTCTATGAATTAGAAGTTCTTTATAAAACTATTGTTTACCATACGTCGAACTTTAGTCAGTTCAGTTCAGGTGAACCTGATGATAAGTGATTCGCCTACCTATAACAACGTGGCGCTGGTTAAGATAGTATCCACAGCACAACATTACGTTCGTCGCCTGGAGACGTAAAGTGTTAAGTCTCGTTAGCTCAGTAATTTCACTAGCATACAGCATCCTTCAAACCGAAACACAGTATTGTTTGCACATTACTTTTTGTACTTTTTAGAGAATAAAAAGGAGCTAAGCTACCTACCTATACGGTCTTCGGCAACAAAGACCTACCAGACCGCGCTTTGTATTCTTAACTCCATATTTATTGTTTTATAAAACAAAGTGCTATAATCTGAGGCTTTTATAATGTAATTTTAGATTTGCCACAAAAGCCCTATCTAATAAACTAGTCAATTCCGATTCGAAGCTGCTAAATACCGCAACGTATTACCGAGCTGCAGCGGGCTTTATCACAATTAAGTGCCGGCCGCTGTTCCCCGGCAGGGACAATCGTAACGCATAAATACAGTACTTTACAAGATACAGTGATATTTATTACTGCGCCGTACCAAATTGTTTTATATAAGATATGTATGTGCGTATTTAAATAATTTAATATTGTAGGCAAATCACCAATATAGAGCAACTGTTTCGTGTGGCCCGTAATAGGTAATTACCAAATCTGAGGTCTGTCTTCCAGTAGTGGGAAAGCACTTTAAAAGAAGAATCACTTAGCTAGTAAATACTATCAAATATTTTTTATTTACTAAAGATTGTAGCAAATACAACAGTTTAATTATTTTGGAACCTTATAATTAGTAATTTGTTTTGATAAGCAAATGTTTCATGTTTTTATAACATTTGTTCTAAAAACATGCAAATTAGAGAAGAAGAAAGTTCAAGTTCAGTGAGGTTTAGATGTGTGTCTCCTAGACATGTACTTCACATTTTTTAAGTACTTTGTATATATTTTCATCTTAGTTATGAACTACTTCGCCAGTTTTATATCTTTTCCAAAATACTATTCCTTCTTCACCTATCTTGTGGTTTATAACTTAAAATGTCTTATGCATGTGAGGAAAATAACGTCTTGATATGATTGCATTTATTCCCGGACTACTTGAAATTCATAAAAATCACAGAAAATTCAAAGAAGGCCTAACATGTCTTACAGCAGAGGCTCTTCTATAATAATATGCTTATATAGGGCTAACTCCACATTCCTAAAAATATCGGAATAACTTGATACAATTACATGAGTAGTACTACTAGAGTAAGAAAGGAGGTAAAGAACGTTATATGGAAATGTTCACTTCAGTCAGGACAGATAAACCTGTTCAAGTTAGTTATATGTAGTTTCATTATTTTTCTGTAGATTAAATTAATTTTTGTAATATTAAACTTAAACAAACTTTAACAAATCATGCAGTTTTCCATTTAATCTGAATATTTTAATTATTAAAGCTATTTATGGCAACGTTAAGGCGTTTTATTTAACTATAACGAGTTCTAACAAATTTATTATTTAGTAATAAACTTTTATGATACAATACACGCATAAAATCGATTGTTACAATAAAAATATTTTGCGTAACGTAATCGACATCGGAACCCCCGGTTTGTGCCTTTGTAGAAAATGCCGCCTAACCTTTTTGCGTGGAAATCGGGTAATAATATTTCCAACTCCGTGAACAAAGAACCTTCCGTCTGTTTGAAGTGAACGTCATGGAAATTTGTCGCGAAATATGTTTTAGTCTTTTACAAAAGTTTCCCAGAGTTTTCTTTTTATCGTGATTAATTTTATATCAAATGAAGTATTCAGTTTAGTTATAACAACGTTTGCTCTCTTACTTGGTGTATTAAATTACTTAATGTACTGTTAAAGGTAAAAAATTTTAACTAACTGATGTGGTATTGTAATCGTTATTAGTATTTTTAATATTGTCTAGGTCAGTAACTATGGGTGCGTCTCGTCATCCAATTGTACATAAAATTTACCGTGGATTATATCTTACAAAATATATTTTTTGGTGTGTTAACTAAATACGTAATGGATGTAACTTTTAAATATAAAATTAACATTATCATTAACGTATAATCTCAGCCGTGGCTGTAAGGTATTCGCAGTTAAACAGAACGGCTGTCGTTAAAACTTTTGCGCCGTCGATATCAGTAGTTAGGAACTCGGATCCAGTAACGACCTGAGACTCTAAAGCTGCCTTGGCACCAACTACAAATTTAATCAAGACAAAATATAGACGGCCCGTGAAGTACACAGTGGGCACAGAAATTGCCTTCCGACGTTATCGGCTTGTCGCCAGCGTTGTGGGCAACTTGCCCAGGACGAAGCGATTGGATACCTTATTTAAAGGGCTATAACATAGAGACTAGACTTTACGTTATAAGTTTAAACATACCTAGAGAGCATGTTTAGAAAATTAATAACCAGTTGAGATACTGTACAACATAATGTTAATAAATTCATACACCAAACTGCAGTAACTATATGCGTTATATAAATGATTTCCTGGTAATCTGTATCTGTTGCGGAAACTAAAATACAAATACAATTTATTTCAAAACAAAAGTACTCTTTAAATAATTATTACTTTTGTTTATCTCGTAATATGGCTGAGTAATTAGATTCAAGTGATTCAAAGACCATGCTACTAACTTTAATTTTACGACCTTTATTTACAATGAGAAATTGAGAAAACTTGCACTATGATTCTAATACTACTAATACACATAAATAATTTCATTATGAAGTTTCAAAAATATTTAATAATACTATGGTGTTTATGCTACAAACCAAATAAAGATTTCTTCACATGATATAAAAGTTGTTAAAATTTAAAACTTCTATTTTTTTATTGCAATTTACACTTTTCATTTTACCTCATTGTTTCTTAAAAAGGTTATTCAATAATTTCAGAGTCGAGAGAGCTTGTCTTCAGACGGCGAAGGCGCTCGAGGTGATTGCTCCTCTGTTGGCTCTTCAGGATCGGGATCGGAGGAACAGCCACCATGCGACATTGGTTTGTTAGAGCGTTTGATAAGGACGCACCCAGTTTGGTTCCTACCTGGAATACAAAGAGCAGGAGCTTTTCATTTGCTGCAGGGAAAAGAAGAAGGGGTGGGTATCATTTTGTTTAAATTTATTACACCTTTACTTTGCTAAACTTTTCATGTTCGGATGAAAAGTAAAAGTAGAGAGAGAGAGAGAAAGAGAAGAAGAACTATAAGGTTAGGTAAAATATTTAATGCTGATCTATTTCCCAATCCACGCGTCTTGTCGCTGTGTCGATTTAAAAAATATATCAAATTTGCCTTCACCATCATCATATTTTTTTATATGTTATATTTAATATTATTTCAGAACTTCGTTGTGCGACAATCAAGTCAGCCGGACACGATGGCGATCAGTGTTCGCCTCCCAGCCGATAAGGGTCCATACATCGAACATTACCTTATTCAAGCTTCGGGTGGACGCATCGGCTTGGAAACGTCTCACAATCGCTTTGATAATATTCCTGAGTTGATCGCGCATTATTCGCAGTGTTGGTAAGTCATATCGCAATCACGTCAACATATTTATAATAATTACTGCTAAACCTTTATACCGTAAACTTCGCGTAAATTATTGGTAAATTAAATACTACGCCTATAAATAGTACATAATAATAAAGATTTTTTATAGATGTTTTATTTCTTAGTTATTGGAAAACATTTAATCTGTACAGATTATCGTAATTAACTGATTTTCTTTTTTTAACTTTCAGTGATGAATTACCTGTTCAACTCCAGCTACCTCGCCCATTACGTGAAGCAAAAAGCCGCCACCAGCTTAGTTCACTTACTCTACTAGGACAGGAATTCTGGGGATATCCGATGGCGAATCCCAAAAATAATTCACATAATATCCTTTCGCCGTGCCAGTTGGCTAATGGTGTCATTCCTATGGCAGTTACACCATCTGATACTGGATCTAGTCTAAGCAGTTTCAATGCTAGTGAGTGCTCATGTCTCATAATTTTGGACAATTTTAAAAATAATCTGTAATAGTAATAGTTTAATATACTGTGATGTATATTAAACTACTAGAAATATTTAACTCCGATTTTATGTTGATTAATGTTTAATTAATAACACCATTACAAAATGACTTTAGCATTTTACATAATAATGTATAAATACTCTCAATTTCATCAGGCGCTGGAGTAAACTCCCGAGAACATATTTTTAGTCCAGATAAGGAACAAAATGTTGTATTAAAGATGTCCCCAGTGGACGCTTCCGATTCCCCACCGAGTCAAAGTCTCAGCACATTCAAAGGAAGGACCGCTCCCTCGCCACCTGCAAAGCCAAGCGGGAACTTTGTGAGAGCACCCAGACCCACCCCACCTAACACACTCAACCTGATTACAAGTACTGTGAGTAAATGCAATACTAAAATTACTAGCAGCTTATCGGTGTTGTTACCTAATTTGATTTTAATCGCTTCAAATCTTTTCAGGCTCATATCACACAACCACATACATTTCCCACAACAAACACACAACATTCACCCACGCAGACGAACAGCGTGAAAACCACACCTCCTCCGCCTCCGCCGAGATGGGCCAAACCGCCTTTCTCGAAGATGTCGCCTAAATCAGAGACACATTTATTTAGTCCTGTTAATAAAACTATTCAAAATGGAAACATAACTGTTACTACGACGGTAACTGTCAACGTCAACAACGTACACTTACACAGTAACTACATAAATGAAAGTACACACAACGACCGTTTGCAACTAACGCTTCCCGCCAACAATAATTGTAACGCTGTAATCAATTCGGATGCAGTGAAAAGCTTGCCAGAATCTAACGGGGATACACAGGTAAGAAACACTGAAAGTGATTCTGCATGGCGTGTGTATAAAATGCATGAAGTATTTAGTTATATATGCAGCAGCCAATTGCTCGAATATTTGTCATATCTAACCTAAATATTTATTTTTATTAATAAAGGTGTACACTTATATAAAACTTATTCCTGTTCCTGTATAGAATATGACGCAACGTCTGTCACCAGAAGGGGAAAGTGCTAAAGCCGTAACTACCTGTTTACACGGCAGCTATAAAAGACAGATAGTCGAACATAATACAACCGACCCGGGATCACCAATAGAATCGCAATCTCAAACAAATACTTCAGAATCCATTGATCCAATTGGTAATTCCCTTACAAAATCAAGCAGTTTTGCTCCCAATCAATTAGTATCTCCCAATGGAACGAACTCTATAACCAGTGGAATATTTTCACCCACAAGTCAAATCAATTCTCCAGTGTCCAACGATACAATATCTTCAAAAAGTGGAGTGTTTTCTCCAACGAGTCAGACTAACAAAAGCGAAATATTTTCACCCATATCTAGAACTTCACCGCTTTGTAACAAAAACGTGTTTTCACCTACTTCGAATCAAATTGTAATGTCCCCAATAGTAGGAAAGGACAAAGACAGAGTATTATCGCCTAACACGAACACGACGAGTACAACGCCATCTGGTAGATCAAGGAGGAGTAAACACTCCCTGCGAAAGGAGTCCAGACATTATCAGGTAGGGAAGCGATAAATGAGATATTAAATACTATATTTAGAATCATAGTACGCTAATGCAATATAATAATCTAAAAATTATATTATGCATATTATATGACGGTTAGTAAAGAAGTTTTAAGCATGTGCATATCCATTAAGCCACATAATAATATACATATATTGTGTGTAATGTACTATTAATACTAATTGCATGTAAAAACATAATAAACAATATATTCAATTGCTTTAAATAAGTATTTCAGTGTTTAATAACTTCTTTTTTTTTCTAGGAGTCAGACATTTTAGAATCGCCGGGGGTGTACTACAGGAGTTCATTATTGGATAAAGTAAGCGATTACGAGGACATTTGGGGACCAGAGGGAAATAATTGTTCAACGTTTAAACCGTTTAAATCTGAAAACGACAGTAATGTTAATAATGGTCTAATGAAAAGTAAACGACCTGATCTATTGCCAGATACACTGCGTAAGTAAACATATGTTAATTTATCAGACTTAAACAAACATTTAGTGCAAACGATTTTATGCTACAAAAAATTTGTTAGAGGTGTTAATAAAATATTAATTACTTTATAGCAAAATTAATTGCTGCCAAAAGTACTCAATCGATATTAGAAAAAGAAAATATTCATAATATTAATTCAACCGAGAGCCTTATGGAGAAGAAAAATCTCTCAGAAAACTCTTTGAAGAAAAATTATAACGGCTCTTGTGAAATGATAGCGACGACTAACAGCAAAGGAGAGATTGTACCTAAAAGACCAGACAAGCTCAACATAACTTTAAACATGAATAAAAAGTTGACTGAAGAAATAGAAGCAGCACTTAAAAATAGAGAGAACTATAGGACTGAAAGTATGGAGACTGTTAAATTAGAAGATGATAGTACAAAAGATCCCCTTACAGAAGATGCAGAGAAAGATAATGCTGGTAGTCCATTTTACGCCGATCCTGTCGACGCTTTGAAAGAAGTAAGCCATTCTCTTTGTTTTTATTGTTGACTAATAAGTTCCTTTTTTCTGTGGATTAGTCTCATATTTACGATGTTGTATTTCTATGTTTTGATTGTTTTGTTATTAATTGCAGGCCGCCCTTCCGCCTGTGCAAAGAAGAAAACTACTAAGAGTGGGTATGAGTTTATCTCAAAGATATTCTGAACCACCTAATCAGAATCATCCTTACTATCCACTCAGAGATATGCATAGTATTGAAGAACTATCACGTAAGAGTTTACTTTTAAAATCTTTTCTTTATCATTAATTTTTAGGTGGTCACACACATCCGAAATAGTTTCTGTAAGTCCACATTTGCGCGTCACATATACTGTGACCGGAAACAGTTTTACCAGTGCTGATTGTATAAAAATTTACGTGTAAAATTTAATTACCATTATTATGTCTTAGCTTCATCTCCTAATACGTCAACTTCGGTGGACAATCTTGTATCGCTTCGAAGCAAACCCAAAATGCGCCCTGTCGAACCACCACGTGTCAACAACAAACCGCCAATTGGTAAAGGAGATCAACCGTGGACGGTTGATTCCAGTTGGCAATTTATAAGTAAGCATTATTTTAGCCATGTAATTAATGTATTATTAGAAGTTAGTAATAGGAACAAAAGAAGTAGTTAGTATTAGAAACACTCATTAAATCGTTACGGTGTTGACTTGAAGCGGAATGAATGGGGAATTTCAATAAAGCAGTATAAACAATCTTCATAGGTTAATTGGTCCGTTGCAACATTTATGTGCTAAATACGAATTAGTACAACGTAAGTAAAAAGTTGTTTGAGAATGTCGAGGTAAATATTATTTTTGTAGGACGAACAATACATTTTTTAAGTAATGACGTAGCTTAAATTTAGTTATTAATAATTTTCTATGTGCCAATAGACAAAAACGACGAGAGTTGTAACAATGAAAATGGAACTTTTCCATCCCTGGCTGAGCAAGAGACCAAACTGAGCGGAGTGGAAGAGAGCGCGCAACATTTCACTGTGCACCAAGTTGTGGCGGCAAAGTAATTAACTTTTTATCTAAAATAATGTGTATTAGAGTGATGATAGAGTCTTTATTTACGTACATTTAAATATATTATAAGAGCTAAATTATCGTTTGATTAAATGGTTTGTTGTTCTATAAATCTATAAATGAAGAACCCAAAAATAACAAAACGTTTTAACTTCTGTGAAACTAAACTTTATAGAATCTTGATCATGATTGTATTCATACAGAAAGATCTTACAACATAAATTACTTGTACGGTAATATACATCACACAGTTACTATTATATGATGTGATTGGTTTATGTTTTTTCTCATATTCACTATCTCATTATATATTACTATGATTGATTTGCCGGAAACCGCTGTATTTAGATAGCGCGGTCCTATTGAGAACTTTGCAAGAGTAGTAGAGTCCAGCTGTTGGCATTTATCGGCTGATGATGATAATAATGGCTGATGAAAATAATGAGTGATTTTATTTGTTATATTACGGAAAAAATATCTGACTTCAGAAGATCAATCTCGACTTTTGAACTTAGTAATAATTTGTTTAAATAATATGAATATTTTTTGAATTAAGTGATGTTTTAAACTGTACCTTCACTAATTATATTCTTCACGTTTTCCTTTCTTAATTTTTCCTGGTTATATCTTGGCTTAAAAATTTCTTAAAAATCATATTGCTAAAAATATTATATTATAAAATAATTTTTTACTTGTGCATTACTGTACTAGAGAAACTTTTGCTATCTCCGAAACAGATTTCCTGAATTGAGACTGAACTCTGAGCCTACCGCGTTGCCTGAAGAAATACGATCACCTCCCAGAGCTTCCTGTTATGATAACGTGCACGATCTTAGACCCTTATCAGAACAGGTAATGATAGAAATCAAGTTTTTACTAAACAGACTATCTATCCATCCTATCATATGTTTTTAAATTTAAAAAATAATTATTTATGCATAGTATTATAGTCTAATACAATGACTTATTTCCAGAATTGATTGATTTAAAAACGAGTATTTTTTTTTATTAACTTGTGTTTGTTTAGGCAAGCGACGACGGTACAGTGTTCTCGGAACCCTGGGACAGTTCTCAGTGGGACGGCCTCATACCGCCCAGCAATGGACTACAAGCGTATGAAACTGTAAGTAACCTCTATATTTAAATTAACTACCTTAAGGATTTTATTCCTCATATCATATAAACATTTAGTAAAACACGATTCTGTGAATAATAAAATAGTTAAAATCTTAAGCATTATAAGGTAGGTACACTATAGGTGATATACAATGTTAGCAAACAGATAATTTAACAGACATGTCAATGTGTTGAAATTCATAATTCCTTTTTTTATATTATTTAGTTTTTAAACGGCTATGAATGACGATAACCTTTACTTAATATTAATGTTGAATTTATTTTGCAACTCAAAAAGAACTCCCGGACAGTGACCCTAAATACACACAAACAAAAAAACGCTTCTGTTTTCTTTTACCCATTTTACGATTTTCCATTACAATTCATGTTAGACCTTAATGTGAACTTAATGTTATTTTGATTGTGTATTTATTGATTCATTTCGTAAACATTTTGGTTTTGAATGTTTATCTTAATTTTGTACCAACGTGTAACAGTTAAATATAATTGTTAAAGCAACGTATAGCGATAAAAGCTAAATGTTATGTATAATTAACATATACCACAAATTATCGTAATCCTGGTGTCCTCTTTAATGTGCCCAGGCCAATAGCCTAGACTGTGTCCAAGTACGAAACCGGGCATAATTCGAATATTGACTCCTCGCAAATATAGACTGGTGCTATATCTATTGGGTTATCACCCCTACTCTATCTTTGTCAATGTTGAAATATGTGATTTATTCATTGTTGTGTTGATGGAATTTAAGAGTCTACAATGCAGTGTATACTTAAATAAAGTACGGAAGAGATATGTGAATTTACAGACGTTGTATAATAAGGACCCAAAAGTCTGCCAGCATTCACGGGAATCTGCAATTGCTGGTGGTGTATCTTATTCAAGACTGGTATAGTCGCAGTGCCTAATTCTAGAAAATTACTGGGGTTACCAGGATCTATGTTAAGACCTGGATATTATAGGATCGTGTCCTACCTCCAAATGAATATCACAGATACCTGTCGTTCCTTTTAATAAAAAAAATACTACTAATTATAAACTGTTCTATATTAAATTCATACTTTGATTCGTTGATCACGATCTTTGATTTATCGTTGTAATTAATGGCAATGTTAAAAATTGGGGTCACTTGATCAAACACGTTTGGTGCGAGTAAAGTCTGCGCCGTATCATAAATTGTCATACATAATGCATTATCACAAATGTTGGTCAATTACATACACAAATGATAACATTACAACACTATTAAGCCATTTTATACATGTAATTGGATGGTAATTTATTGACAGGGGTATCTATTAAACTAAATTCAATGTCTATGTACTAAACTATTTTTATAAGTGTATTTTATTGTTATATTTTGATGTCATTTGTTCATAATACTACCTTTTCTGTAATCTCTTGAATGCTATCGCTTTCAAATCAAAACTTTTCTTCATTATTGTGATGTATAATCGTTGGATCATATGCTATATCTAAATTGCGTTGATTGATAAAGCTTCAAACGATTCCTATATTTGGGCAAACACAACCTCTTTACAACCAACACTGCATTGCATCGTATAAACATGGGATATAAGGGGTCGCACACAAACTACTTTCGGGACCCAAGCTAACCTCACCTGCTCGTGATGCATCTTGCTAATCAACGAACGTGGCTCAGGCTCTCCACCAACCCGCATTGGGCCAGGTGTAGTGGACGGCGGCCCAAATCCTCACACTATTAGGATAGGCCTATATCCAGCACGGGCATGTATATTAGCTGATATTGATGTATACACATCAATAATGATCTTTCATATTAAATCCGTGTTATAATTTTGTTTGTATTTTTTTATGAGTATAAACTCATCATTAAAAAGGGATCATAATAATGCTTTTGATATTTTAGTCATTAGCGTAGAGTATATTAAAATATACATATATCGTGTTTAAACTGCATTGTGTTTGTTCTTTTGAACTTTAATGGACCATTTTATTCGAATTGTGAACATAGATGTCTATGTTTCGGCTTTTTTTTGTATTGTCCAAAAAACATAAGTAGATATAAAGTAAGGTATGAAATTGCTTATGATCAGCACAAGTTCTTTGTGACAGAACTCTTAACTTTCTTGTGTCTCGGAACTTTCTCACGCAAAGAGATACTCAGTTTTCAAACAAATTAACGATTAAGGCTGATAATAATTAATTCAAAAGTACTTTTGTAATGACCTTTTTTACTTCATTACCAATACTCTCTTTAGA
>DWLS01003245.1:0-16182 GCA_018246255.1 Pachliopta kotzebuea | reverse complement strand
TCTATATCTGTCCTATCCCTTGAATACTTTGGACAATCTATAAGAAGGTGCATAATACTTTCTTCAACGTTAGGATCCCAAGCACAAAACGTTACGTCTTTGCGTTTAAACTAGACTATATTACTAGTAATAGGCACCTGTTTCTTTATTTATTTTTTTAAGGAATTTTCGCGTTCCTCCTTCGTGTTTTAGATAAGGGTCTTTTCTTTTCTCTTATTTATGTACTCTTTTTCGTTTCCCTCAATATACTCTTCTTTCATTGTCTGAAATCAAACCAGCGCAATATTATAGTCAAACGTATCACTTACAATCAAGTGAACGTCTTTCTCATCGCGTTGGTAAATCAAACTAAAACACATAGTTAAAAAATTCAAAGCAACGTAACGAGTTCTATACTCCTAAATACTACACAGTGAAGTCGTGATAGTCTAGTTATTTGAACGCCAACCTCCCACTCCGAAGGTATCAGGTTCGAATCCGGCACCAATGAATTGTTTAATGTATGTTCAGTTAGTATAACAACTAATATCATACTTTAAGCTATATATCGAACCGCGAAGCTATAATAATAAAGCTATTTGACAGTAAAATTAAGCTGCCCACCTTAAGTCTCAAGTTCGATGACGCCGTAAAAGTCGAAAGCTTAACAGCACCAAATACCACCAGACGGTAAATAAATAAAAAAAAAACAACTTAAGTAAAGACTTTAGGGGAATTGAATGTGCAATTACTGGTAAATTACTTTTAAATTAACATTGGGTGGGTTTTATCCTCAATTAGTAAGTGTCCCATTAAGGAGTGGAGAACGTACATCCATTTAACGGAGGGTAATGCTCCTCCTTTTTTTTAAGTGGGAAATAAAGCCTTAAATTGACACTTAGTAGCCATAACGTCCGCTTAAATTAAAAACTTTACTGTCGCTTCTACCTTCCACATGAGCAGACAAGAAAACCCATCATTACTGCTGGATATAGAACATTCTAACTAGTGGGAGTATTTGAGCCATTTTCGATTACGCTGGCCCAATGCAGATTGATGTGGAGCTAGAGCCTTGTTAGTTGATTAGCAGGCTGCAAGCGAGCAGGTGAGGCTGGCTTGGGACCCACGAGGTGTTGTGTGGGATCCCTTATACCCCATTAAAAAAGTTTATGGAAAAAAAACTTAATTATTAATGAAAATATTAGATCTTGCGGGAGACCGTCTAGGTACTACCGGTTGGCGTAGATCTTGGCCTCCTTCACCACACCATCACACACAATGAATAGTTGAATTAATAAAGCAGTTACTTCTGAATGTAATATTTGAATAGTAATTCATTCACATAATAAATCAACTTATTCCTAAGGATTTTAGATTGATCCAGCGAAATAAGAAAAGACGAAGAGTTTATCAAAATTGGAAGAATATTAACACAAGATTCTAAGTAACTCTACGCTAGTAATTTTACTAGAAATAATAACCTTTAAATAGAACTGTTTGTGCCTTCAAACTTTTTTTAGGCGACGGAAATTTGCATTGCAGTAAGACCTATTTATACATTATAATAAGACTAGCAAAAGCTGGAAATGCTTTATAAAATACAGACATGAGCACACTCACTCCAATATTCTCAAGGTTTAATATTTAAATAGAAAAACTTCATGGATGCTGTAGGTAGTAAAATTACTTGAGTAACGAGTCTCAACATATAATGTCTTAAAGTTCAAATGTAACTTCTTTTTATTCAACCAGGCGACGAGACCGATTAAGATGATATACACAGCACCACATTGCGCTTATCGCATTGACACACGTGTTAAGTCTCGTTACCACAGTAATTTCACTAGCATACAGTACCCTTCAAACCGAAATAGTAATGTCTGCACTTTACTATTTGACAGTAGGAACAGTCGGTGGTTCCTACCTAGAATGAGATACATTTAATATATAAAACTAATCTTTAAGTAAATTAATAATAAGCAAGGGGGTGTAAGAAATCCCACACAACTTCCGGGACCTACGCCGACCTCATCTGCTGGTGCACCCTGCTGATCAACAAATGAGGCTGTGACTCCTCACGAATCCACATTGAGCCAGCGTGGTGGGAGACGTCCCAAATTTCCCTTCTATCGAGGGACGTCTATGTCCAGCAGCGAATGTCTATCTGCTGATAATGATTAAGAAGCAATTAAATAATAATAATACTGCCTTACATTTAGTATGAGTATTAAAATTATCAATATAAAACCTTTTTTCTCGATTCCTTTAACGAACCTCCTTTGTACAATATAATTCCTGCAGAACAGGCTTAAGTTCTTTTCTGTTAGAATATCATTACCACAGAGTTCCTATTACAGTGAATTGTTATTATCATGGAGTCATTTAAGAAAGACGCTGTGGGAATTTTAAATCCTCTTCTAATAGGATATCGGGGTCTATTACCAGCAGTAGGGGAAGCAGTTATCTCTTAAGGTACTAGCTACAAAGTAATTTTAACTTGTGTAAATTCTTCATGCTGTTCATTTGACCATCAAGTCTCATAGCTATCTTTAACCCAACTTTTTCCGTTTTCGATTATGCTTTTATTTAAATTGAACAATACATTGACTTAACAATTTTTGTGTTTTAAACTTTAGTAGATAGTATGAGTAAAATAATTCCAAAACTTTGTATAATTGAGAATCTGATCCAGGTGGAAGAGTGATCAGAATATTATATGGTCGGAACTTGTCTTACTTAGACTATCTGGTGGTATTTGATATCACGTTAAATTTCAGAAAGGTTGCGCTGGAATTACACGATGCAATACTTCCATCCCACTTTTATCATTGGACGATAAGGGGCACAGCGAAACTCCATTCTTATGCTGTAAACATTCCCAGTTTACAGACATAGAGATTCAGCTCCTCGTTTTTGATAAGAAGAGCTAAGGAGTGTAACAAGCCTAAAAAGTCAAACATGAACTGAAGAGTTAAGCTGAAGCGAAAACACGCCAGTAGGTTTAGCGAAATAAGCTTTCTGACCTGGATGTCGTAACTTTCATTGCAACTTCTATATAGTAGACCTTATTTTAAAGGTTTACAACCACGCTATTTGATACATGTCGTGTAAAGTTCGTGATATTAGTTATTATATTAACTGCACGTAAATTGAAACCGGATCGGACCGGATTCGAAGCAGGTACCCTGAATAGTAGTAGACTTAAGTAATAGGATATATATATAAGGACAGCTAAGGAGTGGACCAACTTGTCAGCGTAAATGTTCCCGTCTAAATACGATATGGGCGTCTTCAAGACCGAATAGACATCTACTAGGTTAATGCGCTTTACCACCACAGACCACATCACCACTTAACATCAAGTGGAATCGAGGTTAAGCATTAACTTTACTAAATAAAAAAAAAACTACAACAGTGAATATCTTTAGTCAAAAATGATATGCGAATTCAAATAGAATCAAGAGATATTAAAGATATGTAGAGAGTAATAATATTTTTTATTATATGACTAACAATTACTTTGAATCAATCAAATCACTTGATGATAAGTGATACGTTCGCCTCTGATATTATATTAAAGATTACGTTCCTCTATTTGACAATATTAGTAGAGCTACAAACAAAGAAGTTTCAGGAGACTGATGAAAAGGAACTATTTAGAATTACTGGATTAAGTTGTCTTATCTGTATTTACCGGATTATGTATATATGTATTTTCATATATTTGTCTTCTTTTGTATTTATGTACAGAATTGTATGCATATAAATGTATAAACAAGTATATGTACGTACCACGTCATGATTATTATTTTTTTAAGCTTTAAATCTAACTTCACCTACTACATCATCTCCCTTCTCCTAGGTTGACTGGTCGAGAATGTCCATAGGCATTAAGTCCGCCTATTGGACCCTAAGTTTAGGTATTTCCGTAATTTAGGGAAAAAATATTTTGCCGTCGTACATTTTTTCTATTATATGGGCAGACATCTTACAGAACGGTTTTATTATTCTTTAGATAAATACTTAAATACTCCTGAATTACTAATCTCTAAGGAAAATATTATATTATTTTTTACTTGTTTATATTTCTTGTAACATATGAAATAATATGACACGTATTAAATTTGTAGCATTGTGACATGATGGTTTTGTTTTATCGTCAACAGAGTTAGTAGCGTGGGTCGATCCATCGTAAATTGAACGTAATAGTTTCCTTAATGAGGGTTTAGGTGAGTTTTCAGAACCCAACACGATTAATCTCCCTAACCAAAATATATTTTCAGCTTATGACTGCCTTTAGGAACACACAAGTATTTGATACTTAGGCGTAAAGAATATACTTTGAACTAATCTTTTTCGGAAGAGGTTCTTGTCTTAGGCCACTATTCTGGCCGCGAAGGCTTCATCGATCCTTGAGCTCGCGGATCAGGACTCCGCGTGCTGAAAAAGATATATACGATATAAGGCAGAGGAGAAAGCCGAGGGAAGAGGATTAGGGAAGAAACGAAGAGATGGACAGAGATATATGTGGGAAGAAAAAGAGGGAGAGATAATACAATTGATACTTATATCTATAAACTGTACCTTAACCTCATTCCGTACTTCCGCGGTCGTCGGAGGGATACTTTTTGAACTATTTTTTCACTATACCTTTTAAACCCCTGAAATCGACACCGTCAAATTAGTTTATGGACAGCATTCTTGTAGATGGGAGTATAAGTTAACCCGAACACATATCACGGGGCCCATGCCAATCTCATCTACCCATGGTGACTGACCTCTGCTAATCAACAAACGAGACTAGCTCCATTAGACCAGTGTGGTGGTAAATTACCTAAATCCTCTCACTATTGAAGAAAGTCAACGTCTAGCGGTGTACGTCTATCGGCTGATGATGATGATTCTATTAGATGGTGCAAATTATAACAGTATAATAGTCGATAAGAAATCCAACTTTGGTGGCAATAGGTTGGTGTAATAATATGAATAGTCGACTTACCAATACAGTAGTAACAACAGAGCGAAATAGGATTTATAGGTAAAATTAAAATAAAACTCTTTCTAATTTTTAGGAAACGAAAACCAGCTTATCAACGGCTTGTTTCCGTAAATAAATAAAAATACATCTTCAATATAATGAATGTTCAAAATTTCGCTTCATTCCACGTCGGATTCCAGTTTTACTTTATTACGGTAATTAATTACAAGTTTATGCAGGCGGCAGTTAATTATAAAATCCTTTAATTTATTAACAGCCACTGATGCTGGATTAATAAATGCTGTTACGTGTAAAAAAAAATATTTCGCTTTTGCTTAACGGAATAGTATTTCGGTAAAATTATTTTAGCTACATTAATTTATCTAAAACTAAAATAATGATCATTAATGATTGATAAGAGTTTATTTAGTTTAAGTTATTTTCAATTTAAAATTTTTTACTAAAAAGTAGGGGCATAATCACTTGTAATGCATTAGACGTCACAAGTAGATCCACTGCTGGACATTGGCCTCGCCCAATAATGGGGGTTTGGGCTGTCTCCCATTACTCTGGCTCAATGGGGATTGGTGAGGAGCCGGAGTCTTGTTAGTTGATTACTAGGGTATACCACGTGTAGATGCTAGGGGCCTTTAAGTTGTTGTGTAGGACCCCTTACACCGCTGTCAGAAGCCAATAAATTTTTTATTAAAGATTTTGAGCTAATTTATAAGAAAGTGCAGAACATGGTCACAAATTGCAGACTCCTAGAGAGCCGATGTAAATAAGACGATAGAAGCTTATTAATAAAATTAAATCATCAACAAATTATATCACTCACAATAAGGATTCAAGACACAGTAGGTTTGTTGCACGTGGATTGGATAGATATAAATTAATAATTAAAATCAATAGATACTTGATATCAACTATGACATGAGTACGTCTGTCATCTCAGTCTGCTTAATAGCCTACATGCTCACGGAAATAACTACTAGTTAAAAAACGCGATAAAATACCCAAAATTTGGTGGTTTAAAATTTAAATTATAAAGTTAATAATAAAGACAACCAAATATCTTAAGTACCACTTACAAGTTTTATAAAATTTATGTCTGATCAAAGGACGAAACTCTAAACACAAACAACTAACAATAATTTAAAATGTTCGAAGTGGTTTATTACAGTTGCAAAAGTTTTAATTGCTTATACGTTTCCAACGGATATACGTCCGCGTCAACTTCGAGGTGTTTATGTATTTGTAAATTTAAAATAAATACTTTAAATACTTGTTAAAATGGAACCTTATATGAATTTTCAGCATTTTATAAATCTACGTATTCATTAACGTTACGATTACTCTTAAACACCTTAGCCAATATATATATTCAATAGACAATGGGAACAAATATTTAAAAGAGTTTTTATTTAATTTGTTTATCTTTTTTTTTTTGAAGAGTTCAGGAGAATAGTTTATCTGATGGTATATGATATACCAACCAATAACAATGTGACAATGGTTGGGATGGTATAACTACGCATAATCTCCGCAGTTGTGTTTCAGAGATCCTGTCATCTCTCCTAATGCTGATGACACCAAGCAAGAGGTTTTAATAGGTAAAAATCTCTATATAACACTGCTGTCTTCTTCTAGAAGACAGAGGACAACTTTCCGAGGAGATCCACGTGATAAGAAAATGGAAACTTAATAGTAATAATTTATTATGGAGATTAAAAAAATCAATTTAATTCATTAGTTATGTACCATTTAGTAAAATTTTTGTTTTAAAGTGAGGTTTTGAATCAGATATATATTAAAAAGTCAAATATTCTATTATTATATTAACGTATTGAGTAAAACGAAACGTTATGCCGCGAAATGTCAACATGTTAATACTTGACAGCTCAATGAAATTAAAAACAGTGTAACAGGTATTTTATAGCTATTTTTTTCGTGTTGTATATTAATAACGATGTCTAGTTACGACGATTTCTATACAAATATATGTCGATTATGTTTATCATTTTGCAAAAGTGATAACATGGTGTCTTTATATGATGATTTAAACAACTTCAGTCATTATGGCAAAGGAGTATTAACATTTGCAAATATCTGTTTGAAATCAGATGATGATTTACCAAACAAGATGTGTATGAGATGCTTATTTTCCTTAAGGCAAGCAGCTATCTTTAAGTTAAACTGTGAAGCGAGTGACAAACAATTAAAATATTTAAAAAATTGTAATGACTTTGGTTCGGAAACATTAAAAGAGAAAATTGTGCAATACTGTATATACAAGTCGTATTTTCCCACTGAATCTTCAAGTGAACCTATTATTAATAAACAAAGTATTCAAGAACATCGTACACCAATTGTAAACAACAGTATCCTTCAAAGTAAATGTTCAAAAGATAATAATAAAAAGAACTTAGATAACTTTAATGAAGTCATCACACAGGGTACTGTAAATAAATTACAAAACAATAATTTTGATCAGAATCCATGTATTAAACCAAAACAAAAGTTGATACTCGATAATGATCAGTTACTTGATATAATGGAGAAAATGATTGGAACGAATAGTGAAATAATAATTGACGATTATAAACTAAACAAGAGAAAAAGAATCATGAAGCATAGAAAGGTGCTTAAGGTTACTCAAAGTCCGGCTAATCAGAATAAAATTAATAGTAATAAATCAAATAAAAGTAACTTTAAATGTCGCATATGCCTTAAGATATTAGCAAATCCACTCACATATAAGCAACACATGCAACGTCACACTGGCTGTCGTTACATATGTGAACACTGTGGAAAAGGTTTCCCAGTCAGAGCTGAATTGAACATCCATCGAGTAGCCCGTCATGGTACTGGTCCTTACTTACAATGCCAGCATTGTTCCTTCAAAGCACCAAGAAAGTTTGATTTGAAAGAACATGAAAGAATCCATACTGGAGAAAGGCCATATGCATGTGATAAATGTGGTCTCACATTTCGAAGACGGGGTATATGGAGGAAGCATATGGTTTACCACAGCGAGAAGAAGATTCAATGCACTCAATGCCCTCGAAAGTTCTTCCAACGGAGTGCAATGCTCGCTCATGCCAATAACATTCATGATAGGATGTATGTGTATTTATGCAACAAATGTGGTGTAACTTATGCGAAACCTGCTACTGTGAGACGTCACCTAACCGAGAGACATGGTATTCCTAGAGAAATGCAGGGAAAGGTGATTCGAGTCAATAAGGTGTCTGTTTAGAACTATTATATCCTAGTTAAAAACTTACACCTGTGGTTTGAAAAGAGCACCTGCTTCCTTTTCAGAGTCGCTGCAATGAAAGCGCAGATTGCCTTAGTGCTCACTGACCTTAAGATGGCACATTAAGACAAATACAAAGCTATTATTTATTTGTAATTAGTTTTATATAATAATTAAACTAATAATATAATGTAAAAAATTGTCTTTTCACTTTCTATTTATATAAGTTTTATTTTATTTTAGCACCTAGTAAGCAGTATTTTTACTAATAACTTCTATAAGACATGATATCAAAGAGGCAAATCAACATATGAAAATGAATCATTATGGATATGGATATTGAAAAGATCATTGTAATCCTACCAACCTTCCCTTTCTCGATGTGCCTCCGTGCAGATTGGAATGTGGCTATGCTATGTTTTGGATTTATTTATTTTATGTTATTTATTACTCTTATTTATTTAGTTGCAAATGCAACAGGCAACTACTACTTATATATAAAGTATTATTCAAATAAGATTTTAAGTAAGCAGCCATTATAGTTGTGATAAAAGAAAATTTAATAATACTACTTATAATTGGCTTGCTAAAAAATACTTCTATAAAACTTGTTTTGGTCACATTTATAAAATATATGAGATATTCATATTACCTTACCTTTCTACTAATGTGGAGATTCTGGACAGCCTGTATCTAGTAGTAGCGTAATCCAGAATATAGTCATTAGGCAATTATTATATTTAACTAATGATGAATGATTAGTGTTGTTATCCACAATGTTTAGTGGCAAGATGTTCACCTAATAAGTGATACGCCTGCTCAAATGGCGCTAGTTGGGATAATACATAATGCACTTCATTGTGCTCCCCAAATACTCTTCCCTCGTCTCCCTCCTCTCCCTTACACTATATAATTTATATATATATAAACTTTTCAGCTCGCGGAGTCCGAATCCGCGAGCTCAGAGTCCGATGAAGCTTTCGCAGCCGTAATAGTGGCCGAAAGCAAAAACTTCATCTGAAAAAAGAAAAAAATAATTCATTGTTCTAGTGATTGTAAGACATATTATGATAACTTTCCTCACACTATTAATTTTGTGGCGCATGGGAGAATACTTTATCTTCCCGAACGCGCACTAATAACGTTTGCGTGTTATTCAATAAAAACTGAGTACTTTTACGAATAAGGTTTTATTAATGTTTACTCGTGGTTTATACAAACATTAGATATTTATAATAAATGTTTGACGTTATACAGAATATTTTAAACACTCGAATACCGGTCGCCGAGAATGAAGGAAACAGAGAGAGTGTGACCAAATAAGTGGCATTATTCTATTCCTATCATGAGACCAAAGATACTGTGCTGCCACGCTACAATTTCACTAGTACAACGCCCTTAACCCTACATATACGACATATATGTATATACGAATATGCCTTTATATTATGTATTTTTCTTTTGGCTTTTTTTAATAAAATCAATAAAACCACTTAATTGGCATCGGTACAGATAAAATATCTCGACGACTAAATAGAGGTGGTTCAAAAAAAAGGTACAACGTACATTGTTCCAAAAAACAATGAAAACTGGACGTTTATTGTTATTTCATTTAATTAAAAACTAACAGATACATATTTTTGTTAAAACGTAATATTTTTGCGGTGAAATAGATATTTCGTTGGTTAATTTTTAACTGCTTTCAGTTTTATTTATATTGTGTTAAAAATGTTGGTAAAAATAAATGATCTACTGGTGATACGTCTCCTTTGCCGGAGACAGTTTAGGTAGGTACCGCCGCAACTCCTGTTTCTACCGCCAAATAGTAACATGCAAATATTTTTTTTTTTTTTTTTTTATTTTTGATATGCTCTTTTATTCCTCGGACTAAACATGCAAATATTACTGTGTACCAGTTGAAAGGGTGATGCATGATAATGAAACTACTAGGGTAACGAACACACCTCACGTCTCAAGGCGACGAGCGCTATATTGTGCTGGATATACCACTAAGTCAACACCTTGATCATCTCATCTACTCGTCGAATAAAAAAAAAAAAAAAAGATTAGTATACACTTTTCTTATTTTACTTATTTATTTTTATTTGTTAATCTTCTCTTTTCGTCTCTCCTGTCCTGCTGGGTTGCCTGGAAGAGATCGCTTATAACATTAAGGTTGCCGTTGCCCACATTTAGATAAGTTTAGTTAAGTTAATTCACTGTACCATAATGTGATGAGAAAAGAGTTTATCTATCTATACAAGTTCTTTAGATGTAATTTGGTTTTTAATTAACTACACCCTTTTTAATTAAAGCTGTTTATGAACAACTTTTACCCTCGCCATAACAATGGTAAAACTTACGAGAAAACAATCATCATCTGCCAGCAACTCTCGTCTGTTGAACATATAATCACTATCAGCTCGGAAACCCTTAAATTCATAATAGGATGGTAATATGTTTAACGGTGATACTTTTTACTTTTTGTATTCTTTATCTTTACTTCTCTTAAGTAAACTAAATCCGGTAGAGATTGGTTTCTTTCCGTACTTTATCTTAACATATACTAAACTATAAAAAATAATCGTCTATGATAATTTAATGCCAAATGTTCATCGGCTGATGATGATGATACATACTAAAGAGAGCAACCTACGACCTGAAGTTCAAATACCTGAAGTTGAAATACCTTTTCGTTAATTTCAAACGAACTTCCGTTCCGAAAATAACTTCGTTGTCCGTTTATATATATATTCTTTTAAGACAAATATATCTTTGATTTAAGATTGTGTTTAACACTAATATATTGGTACTTTTTACACCCGTGACCTTATGATCCTATTTCCAATGTAAATTATATGTAATGGTTTAAAAAAGATTAAAATACATATTTAATACTCAAGGCAGAATTAACAATAGTTCAAGTAGACATTAGTATAGTTAAGTTGAATAGTACATAAGGAAATGTTTTAGTTGTTACTATCATAGACGCGTAAGATCTTGGAACAAGAAAGTTTTATTAATCGATTGCATTTGCCAAATTTAGCTGAATTATTATGTATTTTGGAAACAATTAACAATAGCAAATATCGCGTAATAATTTCAATAACTTACGTCAATACGTAGTTAAGTGTTATATACAATTATATCAGCGATCAATTGATATAAGATGTAATCCTACTAATATCTTCCCTTTCTTGGCGTACGTCCGTGCATAATTGGATGTTGCTATGCCAACTTAATGACTGACTTATGCTAACGTTTTGAATTTGTTAACTTTATATTATTTTTTCGTCGCGAATGCAACGGGCAACTACTAGTTTTCTAATATTGCTTCATGATGAATATTTAAATAAGTTTTTAAAGCCCACGTCCAGCTGTGGACGTTTATCGGCTAAAGGCAATGATGAATAATTCAAATCAAGTTAAAGCAATTATTAAGCAATACAAACTGTTATTAATCGGTTTCAAAGTACATAGTAACCACACCGGCTACAGATATTCGAATGGCCTAATCAAACTTCCGGCGCACCAGAAATAAATTATTACAATGTTACAACTCTTGTACGGAGGCAAGTTGGCGGATTGAACTTTTATGTGCTTAACTAGCAATCATTTAAACCGCGACAGGGCTCAAAGTTTGCGAACTTTAAATTGCTTGTTAGTCTTATTGATGGTTCTGCTCGTAAACAATTTCGCTCAGCTATTGGTTTACGTTTTGAAAATAAATGAAAATATAATAGTACTAAAATCATCACAATTCAAAGCAAAAGAAAAATTTAATTGAAGAAAAAAAAAGTTTTTTTTTTCTTCAAATTCAAGCTAACATAAAATCCACGTGTAACAAAATGTACTAGAATAAAATGTTTAACTGTCTCATCGCAATGGCTATCCATATCACTGAGCATCAGGTTCAATTCCAGAGCCATTTGTGTAATTGGTCTTAGTGATTGGCTTAGTAGTAGTGAAACAGTGAGTAGTCCTCCGTATTCTGATTATCAAATGAGAGCTAGAGTATTTTGTGCGAGCAGGCATTACCATCTCCCTCCTCATCTTCACTTAACAACACGTAAATTGCTGTCAAGTGTTCGTATAAGTGCGTATTATAGACAAAATATCCCTCCACTTTTGGGGTGGCTTATATCCAGCAGTGGATATAAGCGCTTAACTAATAAAAACTTTTTTCATAACTTGAATAGAATACTGACGAGACGAGTGTTCATAAGAACACGGACACACACATTATGCTCTTTACCTTTACATATAAGGTGTTAAGTCTCGTTACATCAGTAATTTCACTAGCATATGCCCTTCTACGATCACAGTAATGTTTGCCGGCTGCATTAGGAGCTGCGGTGGTACCCACCATTTTTAATCGCGTGGGTAATCTTAAGATACCCTGCTTCTGGGGAGAAGTCTGGGTTATGTGGGAATCATACCCACTAAAACCTCTAGGTAGTCATCCTCAGTGCATTGAGAAAGACCCCGGGATCTCTAAACATATCTCAGGGAGCGGTGGTAGCTACCTAGAGGGTCTGTGACAACAGAGACCTACTATCAGTAAAATACTGCCTTCCACTGCTAAGGTACCGAGTTCGAATCAGGCCTGCACCAATGAATTTTTCTATTTACGTACAATTAGTATAACACCAACTAATATCATGTGCTTTAAGGCATGTATCAAATCACGTGAATATTAACATTAAAAAAAATCTCTATACTATTGAAGAAGGCCTATAGCCAGCAGTGAATGGTCTATAAGGTCATGTTTACTTGATTTTTAGTATCAATAACCTTATTCTTTTCGTTTATTATCTACAGCACCTTCAAAGCATAATAAAGGTTTGCCTGGGAACGAATCTCTATGAAAAATGTCTCTGTGGTCTGTTTTAGTCATAAATATATATTGCAATAAATCTATGCTACAAGTGGAAAGGTGAAAGAGGGTGAAAAGCCAAAAAAATTGAGTTGAGGTTGACGTCATCATCAGTCACAAGTGACGTCGGCGGCCGTCGTTAGCTCTGTGCCGCGTTCGTTGTTACCGTGCGGTTTTATTAACACGTCCGTCAAAATGACGGGTAACGTCATCACTTATTTATAACGGGCCTAAATGTAAATCTGATAGGGTCTATCTACGTTGAGCTCTGTTATGGTCCAGTCTCCACAGTCGAAGTATATGATGATAGGTTTCCATTACCGCAGATTGTCTAGGTAGATACTACCACAGCTCCAATTGCAGCGGAATTTTTATAACGTTGACCCCAGCTCACGCCAACTTAAGCGTTATTCTTCTTTATTCTTTATTGTGTAACCTTTAATCTAAGCTAAACAAAAGGCGGGCTTAATGCAGACATTTTCCACCAGCCAAGCTTCAGGGAGGTGAGATGTTGAGCGTTGAAGTGACGTTTCAGCTTGCGGTTTCCGGATCCGCAAGCTCTGGGACCGATGAAGTCTTCGCGGTCATAATAGTGGCCGTGGGCATCTACATCACTTGAAAAAAAAGTCCCTAACTTCAAGTTAGTAACTTTAAAAAAACTACACGACATCCGTCGAATAAATCAGCTATATTGTATCACTCAACCATCCCTGTGTAAATCTTTTTATATTGATTCCAACTACCTGTTTTGTGCAAGGATCTTTTACTTTCTTATTTTTTTTTATCTTTCTCTCTCTAAGAACGTAGACACACATTACGCTTCTCACCTTTAGATAAAAGGTGTTAAGTCCCGTTACACCAGTAATTTAACTAGCATACAGCATCCTTTTATAAACACAGTAATGTTTGCCAGCTGCAATAAGAGCTACAGTGGTAGCTACCTAGACGGTCTGTGGCAAGAGACCTACCACCAGTAAAATATAGACATATCATTTACCATTAGGTAAACATGTTACTTTAGTAATCTAGTTAACAAACATATTAAAGGATTCATTATTTTAATATAATCAAAAGCCATATTTATGATCCTACACAACAACCAACGGGAGCCAAACTAACCTCACCTGCTGGTGCAGCAACAGTCTTAATTCCTACGCTATAAGAGTCGTGATAGTCTAGTGGACGCCTGCCTCCCACTCCGAAGGTACTGGGTTCGAATCCGGCCTACACCAATGATTTTTTCAATTTAAGTGCAGACGGTGAAGGAGAACATCGTGCGGAAACCTACATATCTATATGATGACCATCAGAGGTCGGACTGCTATGTGGAATGGAGAAGGCAATGCCAAAACCACTACATTATAACTGACAAGGAAGTCGTAGTGTGGTTCACTATACGATGATCACAACCCAAAGTCATGAGGAAATACGACTAAGTATATCATTAAACGATAAAAGAAAACTTCTCTTATAATGGCTGTTGTGAACTGCCGCGAGGTCCCGTTAAGGTGGTATTAAAAATTCCTTGAACGTCTTACACAAACGACCCCATAATAATAACAATTTACTCGGTAATAGAAACTGTTGGAATTATATATTCAATGAAATTGATATTATTTTTAGGAACCGGCGTCGACACGAGTTGGATGATCACCAGATAATTAGGATGTTTACAAGACTGTCTTTTTTATTCAACACGTCGGCGTTCAATTCACTTACATATTAAATTAATATCAACTGTTACACTTCAATATCTTAACATTCCTACCCACTAGGCAGCTAACCCAAATATTCACAGGCCACGGTGAATTCTGCCAATACTTAAATAGTTTCGGGTGTAGAAAAAGCCCATCGTGTATGTGATGACGCTGCGGAAGAAACGGTTCCTGATTTACTAACAGATTGACCTATTCATACGAAATTACGGTATGAATTTGAACAGAAAACAGGTTTAAGAATACATACTGATAGTTTAAAAGGACTTAATAAAATGTTAATTAGTTAGTAATAAGTTTATAATATATTGTCAAAGGATATGTACTGTAGTACATAATAGAATGTATCACTTATAAATGTGACTATATACACATATGTGTATGTACAGGTTGTAATGGTAGATGATAAGATAGCATAAGTATTAAATTATTTAAATATAAGTTAAAAAAGGCCTGAATAATAACATCAGGGAAATCGCGAAATTACATAAAAGAAAACCTAGCTTATTGGGACGATCACCAATTTGCCACCAGATGGTAAAAATCCATTACTCTTTTTCAGGAAAAAAAATAGAATAGTAACTTATGTTAATCGTTTGTTTACTTTTAGCGCCTTAATGAGACCTTTTGACCCTCTAATTGACTAAAATGTTGTCCTAATGTTAATTTAAAAGTAATTTCCTAGAAATTGCACTATTTCTTTCGGAAACACGACTGTTTTTATTTCACGACGAAGCGAATAAGTGGTTCACTTAATGGTAAGTGATCGGCTTACGCTGCTGGTTAATATGGTATACACAGCACCTTGCGCTTAACATCTAGAGACATAGTGTCCAGTCTCGGTACCGTAGTAATTTTAGCTAGTGAAATTACACAGAGCACATTAATGTTTGTCGGCTGCAGTAGTATATAGACTGTCAGCAACTGAGACCTATTACTATTAACAAAATAGTGTTGTGTTGCTACAAAAAAAAAAAAATTATTAAAGAAACTTTATGTTTTTTATGTAAACCAATAAATGTCCACGATACCACTTGATTTTAAGTGGTGATAGTTGTGGTTGTAAAGAGCATTAACCTTGTAAAATGCCTATTCACTATTGGAGCCGCCCACATTGTATTTGTACAGTAACAGTGATGTAAGTTGTTCCACTCGTTATTTGTCGTTACACTTTGGTGTTGTACTAGTAATTTAAATAGGAAAATGATGATTGTTGGTCACACACACTTCAAAACAATAAATTTTTATATTTATTTATTTTGCGAAAGACCAACGGCCGTTTACACAAAATACGTATGATATTAAACAATAAAAAATAGCCAATAAAAGGTTTTCACAAATAAAAGACATATTAGATAAATATTACAGCGCAAAC
>DWLS01003244.1:0-16182 GCA_018246255.1 Pachliopta kotzebuea | reverse complement strand
CTATTAGTAGATAAAAATTATAAAAACAAACAAGTATTTGATAAGCAAACAAGGTCTCCGACAATAGTCCGAGGAATCAAAGAGCATATCAAAATAAAAAAAATAAAAAGTTTATCGGTTAAACAGACGGCTAGTAAAAGTCTATTTGTTACCTATCTATCTCTAGGAACACAAAGCTTGTTGATAAGTTTTGCTGGACGCCAATCCTTCCCTGCGCATCTCCGTGCGATTTAGTTTCCTTTCAGTAACTTTGCCTACCGCCGATCATTATTGTACAATTAGTGATTTAACTTTAGTGTTACTGCAAATCACGCAAGAGCGCAGGTTAACATCTTTTATTCTAAAATAATATGTAATATATACGTACGAGAGAAATCACTTTCCGCAAGAAAAAAAATCCACGCGCTTCATCACTCCTTAAACTAGTTTCAGACGGTGAAAAACGTATGTAATAATCAAATATAATAATATTTAAGTTAACGTAAACAGCAAGAACTTTTTTTCTTTACAATGTCTTCTTTTAAAATAATTAGTAACCATTTGAAACGTTTGCTTCAAGTGGTGTGGGTTTAGATCAAATCATGTTTACCGCAAAGGTTGCAGTTCATCAAATAAAAACTCTATGAAATATTCGTAACGGCTTTATATTATGATATATATTCATGTCAACGATATTTTTAAGCGGTGATGAATGTAATGGTTGTGGCCACAGGTCCACGTGAATGATGTTCAATTCCGTGTGTTGGAATGGAATCGATCTTGACCTAGTTCCGTAGTATGGTCTTTTTAGAGATATTGGTCTCGGCTTGGGATGAATGTATGACCTATTTAGTGTGACGTGAACATGAGCGTTGACCTGTCAGCTGGAGGTGAGGTGGGGGCGGTGCGGTCGCACCATAGCGCACGCCGCTACCTGCGCACAGCTGCGCCGCAGCTGCCTTAGCTCGCGCGCCGCCGCCACCTGGTACTGTAGAGGCGCTAAGAAAAAACCGCAAGGACCTCACAGCAGACTGATTTGTTTCATAATTGTGTTAAGGAGCACAGCAACCGCTGTGTGCTCACCGCACATACTCAACGCATAACACACACGTACAATCAACCCTCTTATAACACGGTGAGTGAGTACCGCGTTATAAGAAACTTAGAATTAGTACAAATTGTTATCGTTATTTCACTCGCTCTTCAAATTTGAATACGGTTATATGTTGACGGAAGGAAACAACTGTTGTAGGAGGCAGTACCTGTCTTAGATATTATCCGGAGATAGAGTCTTAGCATCAGTAAATATCCATCTTTACAAGTATTTTTGTGTAAAGAGTATGAAGGAACCGGTACACAGGATCACAAAGATGTCTGTTTATTATCAACTGTAATATTAATTCTAAAACTGAATATAATTTATCCAGCAATGTTTCCCAGTTGCTACCTCATAGCGTCCGTCGGAGCGACCTCCGCCACTCCTCAGTCCCGAGAGGCTCCTCGCTCTCTGCGGCCGCAACAACTCTACTTAAACCAAATTAAACACGACCGCTCTTATAATTTACTAGCCGCCGGTGGTAGCGATTTTTGAAAAATAAAAAAGTATTAAGGAGTCAATGCCCTCTCCAGCAGCTGGCGCGCCGCTCGCTCCCCACCGTTTTTTGTGAGCGCCCCCTCGCGGCCGGCAGCCACCTCCATACATACTTTCGGCAACGGGAATTGTATAACGGATTCATACATACATACAAATACAATGATAGTAACCAGGCGTCACTCGCGCTGTTCCCTATTTCTTCTATTAACCGACGAGACGAGCGACGCATTCACCTGATGGTATATAATACGCTTGCCTATAACATAGCGCTGATTAAGTTGGTATACACAGCTCGTCTTGAGACGGTAAGGTGCCTCGTTACACCAGTAATTTCACCAGCATACATTCAGTAAACACAGTAATGTTTGCACATTACTATTTGGCGGTAGAAATAAGTCTGGAAGCAAAAGAGATTTACGAGCAGTAAAAGTGAAGTGTTTTAATACGGACTAAAGTAACGCAGTGATAAATAAATAATAAATGCATATTTGAGTTTTTTCTCAGAATTTTCATATAAACTTAGTAAAGTTATCTTTTAAAATATAACAACATTAATACATAACCCTAACCAGTTTAATGTATTTAAAGATATCAATTGAAGACATTACTGCACAGTTATTCAGAGTTAACTTGAATCTTACGCGGAATCCATGTACTTTAATAACATATGAGCTGTGTACTTATATTTAAACAATTTTTTTATTCGTCTCTAAGTAGATAAATAGTGAGGGATGAGGTGGGTGGGGGTGAGGGTTGGGGGTGCTCGTATCGTTCGTTTGATCACCTCCGAGCGGAGATTACGACTAAATATAATTCAATAGGCACCCTCTTCCTGCCAAATATGAGCGCGGCGGTCGCGGGGACCTCGCCGCGAACAGGAACCTCCTATTGGAACACGTCAAGGGTCACTTTGGCGCGGCGGCTGGGTACGTACCTACATCTTGGGGGCAGGTGTGACGCGAGGGTCCGCGTTTATTTTAGATCCACAATCTGCAGACACGTGGGCCGGGCGCAGCTTTCCGCTCCCGTATGCCGCAAACATAAACAGAATTATATCGCCATAATGTTTTTCCGGTTTCGTGAGTTTGTATTGAGGACTCAGTGGGGTCCTTGAGTGGTCTCGTGCCAATTACGGGTCCTCGCCGGTCTCAGGCGGTCTCCGGCGCCCCGCTGATGTTCCTCGTCGCAATCTTATTATATTATAAACGAATTCATAGTAAATGTTTAACAAAGCGTCGTTTTGTTAAAGTTTTAACTATATAGTATAAGGATAGAAATCAATTTACTTAACTCGATATTTACTTTATTAATAACTACACGTATTAGTATAAAAAAATTCGGTGTGCTTCCACCAAACATTTATTTAAAAAATGTGATATTACATAGGAATATTTATGTATATGTACTTGTATATATGTATTATTATTGATAATATTTATCCTTTCCTTATCCTAAATTTCCACGTGCCACAACATCTCTTTTCACCAAAAGGTTAGTATAGAATATCCATCGGCATTAAGCCGCCTTTTGCATTACTCATTACAAGGTTTTACAAAAGACAATAAAGATGTATAACCTATCTAAAAATAAAATTCATTATATAAATTTACACAACATGTCAGTAATAGTAAGTTTCTTTAGAAAATATGACCGCAGCACGCTGTGCAAGTCAGCTCGAACAGCCGGTGTTTACCATCATTACTTAATATATACTTAATATTTCTAAAGTACTAATCGAAATTAAGTTACGTACTTTTATAATAATTAACATATATATAAGGCAAGTAAAAGGCAAGGGCGGAATACAAGTTACAATTTGAGTTAGATTGAACAGAATCGTTGCTCCATTGGGACTGACTGACTGGACTGCTACGACCACCAAGCTCATATTTTCCATATAAATCTTATTTGATTATGTTTTTAATGTCTTAAGCTTTTGTTCTTATCGTTGATTTAAATGAATAATAGCATCGCTATCTGCTTTGACAGCAGACGACACGAACAAATCATTTCCTTTCTTAGTGTGTTGACATTAAATATTGCCTTCGTTCTTTATATTCACGTGGAAAACCAAACTCGGCTGCGATCCATAAAGATTAGTTATTAAGATTAAAGAAAAAATCAATTCATTTAAGTCCGTATATATTAATTTAGTACGCTGCACCGGAGCGATAACATCGGAGCGAGTAATGGCCTAGCCGGCACGCCACATCCCGTGCTGGCGGTGGCCACTTACTCCGCGAGGGTATGGGGGGAGTGAACCAGTACCCAGGGGGCGAGCCCGGCCTGACGTGACAGAAACCTTAATATTATACAATGAAAGAAATTGAGAGTCACTACTTAACGACGCTTCGAGTATATTTTATTCGAGTAACGTAAACGCTCTCAGCCACCATTACCACCGTTAAGAGTTTCATCGGATACAGAGATCGGGAATTTGGACTCCGTGAGCTAAATTAACCATGTTATAAAGAACTGAGGAATCTGATTAAGGGTTAAAGATATCAGTAGAAACATAAGAAGGACGAGAAGAGAGATAAACAGCTACGAGTACACAGTTAGGAAATGTTGTTACATAGAAATAATATCTTGAACAAGAAGAAGGAAGGATTCGTCGGAAAGAAACTCTGTTCTTATCTATAGAATAATTATGGATTACCTTTACACTATAAATATAATGATTATGTTATGAGATGTGGTAGTAATAATAGTATAATACAGGTTATTGCAAAAGTAATAAATATTTATTAGTCCTTCTATTGATGTATTGAAAGGTACTCTGGGTTCAGGCGTCCCAAGGCTTTGATTTGTGTATACCTATACGTGAAGCCCAATCCACAAATTTAAAACATACTTAACTATTCAAATATCAAATTTAACAATAGTCGAATGTAAACCAATATTTAACTATTGCGGGTGTTTACTTTGTAGATCAAAAACCTTGATTATTTCATAAATAACATGAACGGAGGTCACTTTTCTGTACACAAAAAGATTGCCCGCATATTAAGTATAGTACTTTAGTACCTTCGACCCTATTTGAAAAAAATATTACGGTATTAAAGTTGAATGTGGCCCAAAGAGCCACCAGCCGGGGCACGCGCCCGGGCCCCCTGCGCAGGCGCATTAACTGTTTGCTTGGAAACTGTTACTTGATGCGGTTTTTTCTCCTCGCGTACCATAAGCCTTCGACACCTTGTACTGTATATGAACTTTATCCCACCCACAACCGCCAAATAGAAATGTAAACCTTGATCTTTACCCGTGGGGCTTGAATTGCCTCGGCAAAGGTTCCGCGATAACAGTTGGCCGATGGATCGGCGCCTGCACCTTTCCTCTATCTTTGGAACTGATCCCGGGGTCCGCCATCTGGTGCAGTCTACGGTATCTAAGGTTACCATTGTGCTCTTTGTTAATCATTTTTTTTTTCTCTTCAGGTAAGTTCCTATTCGGATGTTCGATGTCACGTCTGCACGTAGCAGTGAGTAACTGTTGTATTATGTTGTTTGTATTAATATCTGAATAATACTTAATGCACCGATTTCGATTAAATGTAACAAATCAGCTTCAACAACCAATCTATACCGAAGTTTTAGTTATTTTTCATGCGGTGGAGTGCTTTGCTCCGATAATTGTCAGACTATTTAAGTAGCGAATTTAGTTCTCTTAAAAAATATGATATCAGTTATTTTGCAATTGAAACTATTTATTCAAAATTTAGAAGTTAGATTAGAAATATATCGTGGGTATATTTTATGATAGACAATCAAGTATAAAGTCGCACACTACAGCGACTCTGTAGTTTGATACCGTTCACACGTTAAACCTCGGTGTCCAGCGGCGGCGGCGGGCGCGGTGCTGTCGGGCCCCGTGTTTATTCGAAGGGGGGCCATTGCTAGTGGAAGTGCAGTCAGTAATCGCACCGCATTACGCCCCTGGAAGAGTCGCGGGTTCAAGACACTCCGCGTGCCCTTCCTCGTCCATTTCACGGGCGACTTGGTGCCGTGATTGCCGGCGCGCACCTGCCTCCAGGTCACGCCGGTTGCCTCTGCGACAACCCATTATTCGTCATTCCGCCGCCGGGACCTTACGCAGACAATTATTTGATTGTCCGCCCGCCGCCAGTTCCGTGTCGTTGATGTCTTTTGAAGGCTCGCCGGCTGCAGCCCCCTCCTCGCCCTCCCCCCTGACATCGTGAGACCGCGGGGCCGTTTAATAAGCGATGAATTAAAGACGTCTACATCAAACGCCAATAAATAAAGCAGACTCGACTCATGTTTGATCAAGAAATGGTAGAATCATACCTATTTAGTAGCAAAGAAGTTTCTGGTTTTTAAGCGTTATTACCGCAGGTAACCCTACGATACGGTTGTACGATTACTTTGTTAATAAAATTGCTTACATTATCAGTACTTATGTAATGACCTAAATCATACCCTACATTCAATAGAATCACCGATTTTCGATTGAATAGAAAATTTGCGTGCCGGAGGTGGGGCCGCGTGAGGGGCAATGGGGGTAACATTAGGGAGGTAATTTGTCGACTTACATCGACTTGAATTTAGGCAATTTGTCGCAGGCACAAATTGCTTAACGGAATAGGGGCCCTTGTGACCTTACAGAGGTCACTGATTTCCTGTTAATACACAGCAGTGTTTTGAACGAGTTAATTGTTTTTATTGGATCAGGCGACGCGCGTCCGCCGCGACGTGAGCAAATAATAGTTTATGTGTAAAGGTTAACCACCACCAAGCCGGCCAGCCATCATAAACCTGTCGGTAACGTATCGTGAACTGGTGTACATGGAGTTGTATTTAATAATAACCCATAATACAGCGGCGGGCTTTCTGTCCGTGGCGGTCGGGAGAGGTTCCGCCGCGGATTCCTGCGGCGCACAAATTACACCCCGCGAGCTTTATTACAACACGGAAAGCGGAATCGGGAGTGAGAGGGAATATTAAAAAAATTAGCGTGTCGATCTGATGAACCCCATTATAATCATTCGGGAAATTACCTCGCGATTTGAGTTAAGTAATTTAAGTACCCCGTGCGGATATACACGCGAGAGATTTTAGCTGCTAAATTTTCATGAGTCGACTTATTGTGAGGAAGTAATATTGGTCGACGGGTAACTAGCTATATCAACATATATCTGAAGCACACAATCAATATATATATACCGTTAACTCTATACATACCACACATAGTTGTTAAATAATATAATAAACATTTATAACATCTTTACTAGAACTATTATAAGAAGATGATACAGATTCCATGTGTACGTAAATTCAATTTAAATTAGTTTATGTGTGGTATACCTTTGGATAATATGATGACCTGTATATAGAAAATACAGTTATTCATCATCATATCTCATAGGCATAGTCTCTCCCTGAAGATCTCCACCCCGATCGGTACAACGCTATCTGCGTCCAGCTGATACCCGCGACCTTCACCAGATCTTCAGCCCACTTTGTGAGGGCCTTGTACTACTACGTTTACTGGTATTATATTATAAAGTAATTACAGCAAATAATTATCTCCTCTCATCCCTAACCAATGCAAATTCAACAGATCCTTACATCATAGCTTACATTACGTTCAGCTCACTGCGGCGATGTCCAGCTTTAGTAATGTTCAGTTTACTGCTAGCGATATAGCAGTTGGCCAGGTTCCTAGTAATTGAGTTTGGCTATAAATTTTGTTAACAAACCAATGTCTAAACAAATACACTACAAGACATAATGTTCACAGGCGCAGGTTTGACCCGCCCGTCTGTCCGGATGGCCGGTCCCTTGTCCCGTGTGCCATATTGAAGATCTTACCTTGCCAAGGTCAGGAGAAGTAAACAAAGCAATTTGGCGGTCGGCAGATGCCGCCGGTAGACGCCGTAATACCCCAAATCACGGCACGCCCCCCTAATTGGGAGAATTTCATCTGAACTCTAATTCGTACCCAATTCGCATTGTGATGGGTTTTAATGGCCCCCCCAATCGCGGCCGCCGCGTACCTGACGGCACGCCACGCCGGCACAGACTTAACGAGAAGAAGCCGAGAGGCTGCAATTTGCGAGCTGCCGTGATTACCCTGGCACCACACATACACGAACTTTATATATTATCGATCACAAAGTACCAAGGTCATGCGCCAGGTGCACCTTCATCACGAGCTATGCTGTATTTCATAAATACTCTGGCTCTGCTTTTACTATATAATTAAAAAGGAAGTATAATATCTTTGTTTCTAGTTAATCTGGTTATCGGTGACTCGTTGTAGTCTCCGGAACAACTGAACTGACAACAATCACGGGAACAAGGACTGGACATTCCGGACTAGCATTGATCACCGAATAATCTCAGCGAAAATTATTTTTGGCCTCTGCTCTCTGCTTGAGAGGATGACCGGAACACTTCTATACTCATCTGCGACCACCGGTTCAGATAGCACAGTTTGGCTCTTTATGAGAAATGAACTTCCTCTTCTTCTTTACCTATACGACATGACGGAGTACCTACCCCGTTTCTTATTCTCACATGGGCAACGTAACTCTTGAACCAGTCGCCGGAGCAAGCTCCGTGCGGCCGATCTGATTCCTCCTCTAAACCGTGGTGTGTTTCAAACCACCAGATTTCAAATTGGTAATATCCCACAGCTCCTCAAAAAGTATCGATCGAAAAAGAAACGCTTCTTCGATTGTTGGATTTTTTATGGTAACAAGTACACGGTGTAACAAAGAGAGAGACAGAAGTTCATTTCGAAAAGTCGACCATAAATCTGTGAGGGCGGCGAGCGGTCCCCACCTCGACCGTCCTCAGCGCCCAGTTCGGCAGTGTAGTGCGAGCATAATGAATGATTCACACGTTAAATGGGTCAATCCATTATCTGGTGCCCGATCTGATAACGTATCTATATATATATTACCTTTATTTTGTATTTTTGTCCGGCCCCTCTGTCGGCGCGTCGCGCTCAATCCCGCGCTCGGATGCGGCGTACCCACAACTCCAAGCTCTGACTGTGCTCAGCTCAACATCGCAATTATAATTTAATGACATATAACCTGTATTTCAAAAACTTTACGATCGTGTATACCATCCTTTAATTACTATGAAGTTATCTCCTAATTTTTAACGTTACAAAAAGCGGGAGTTATATTAACCGCTTGAGTAAGTTAACGTTACTAGGGAGTAGAGAAGGTTGTGAAGTCAAAGGTTTTGCTCTCATTATTGGATATGCCGCATCCATAATTTACCACATTCCCGAATGAACTGTTCCCAGAAAGGAGTACAGAGGTTGTCGCTTAGTGGCGGTCCCGGGATCGGACAAAAAACTCACCGCCCGCCGGAGCCAGGCCCACTCACTGGATGTGTCTTCCAGTACCTTTGGTAAAAGATTAATATTACACTAGTACATATATAGTTTAAAACATTACCGTAGCTTTTACATTTTTGTTATAAAGAATCATCATCATCAACTTGTTTCCACTCTATCGTTTGGGATCGCCTCTCCCAAGGAAAGCCACTTATTGGCTTCGGCTATATATTCATGAAGAATATTTATAACTGAATATCAAGGCAGCAGAACTCTCCATTTAAGAACTAAAGAAATACACAGTAAACCCTTAATTGATTGGAGCGATGGTTTGAGGTAGACCGGGAGGAGACGGCACTGATCAAGTTGCCTCGTCGTGCCGCACCCAGTGGCCGCTGTATATCCGTGTCGGAATACCTCGGGGCGCCACCGGCCCTTATATACGGGCGGTGGGGCCCCGGTGGTCACCATCGCCGCGTTCTCATTATGCGTTTAGTCCGCCGATAAAGTGGTGCGATACCGCTAAACGTATCAATTCATTTGTCAACGCGAATTATCTATCTTAAGGGTAAATTAAGTCTGACCAAAAAGTCTACCTACAGCTAAGGTGAAGTTTTACCAATATCAAAAAATACATTTTCTATTAGGCAGATGGAGAGGGGATAAGCTCTAGATATTAAACCTGTATTTCATATGGTTCAAGTTTAGGTTAACGGCGGGTGTTCAATTCGATCACGTCATTCATTAGACGGAGCTGGTGTTGAGGTGCGAGGCTGCTGGGTAAAGAAACCAGCACAGGACACCTCCCTTCAAAAAAGGGCAGTAAACAAGTTTTTTCCTTATTATGTATATATGAAGAATTGTTACTACAATGATACTAGAATACGTGTTAATCTCGGCTATAGCAGGGCTATGGCTTTCAGCGGAAAGATCTGATTAGTTCTGAAGTACGGTAGATTTTTAACCATTGTATATGCCGATTGTAAGGTGAGGTAATGTTCTCGTCGTCAGAGGCAGGAGTAGACAATGTGATGATGAAGTAAAGTGAGCCGTCAGCGTGCCGGCCGGCGGACGCGCTCGCATTTGCATGGGCTTCCGCTCGCAGGGGAAACTGACGCACTGCTCTGCCGGTGCACGTACCTACTGCATGAGCTATACTGTTGAAACTTCTCATTCCTACGAGTTCAACAGTATACACATACAGGAGAGAACTTCGTTTGGTATTAATATAATAAACTTTACTAGTAACTAAACTCGAACCTTTCAATTGAGGCGGCGTAAAAAATCGGCATTTTCTAAAACACTCCTCACCTACAGAAGTCATGATAGTGGTTTAAAAGCCAACTTTCCACTTCGTAAGTACCGAGTTCGAATCCTGCCTGCACCAATGAATTGTTTAATTTATATTCAGTTAGTATAACACCAACTAATATCACGTGCTTTAAGACATGTATCAAATCGCGTGGCTGTAAACCTACAACAGACACACAATGTACGACTGTCTCAATCTCACAGCAGAGTGTATTAACTTTTTAAACAAGTTTCATTTAAGTGAACCCTGGAAGAGGCACACTTAACAATAGCATTCGTTGTGAGGTCCGTGCGCACAATCAATGTGTCGATAACGCTTATCAGTGCGCACGCGCACGCGACCCCAGCCTCCACAAATATTGAATCGAGCTGCACAAAGGACGTCGCTGTGGTCTTCTCACCTCGTAATCTTGAACATGAACAGCTGCCAATGTATCCGATGTTTGAACTTCGCGTTATTTCCGCCGGCGGAATCAGCAGGTGCTTTTATTTATTTAAAAACTCACATCCTATAAACTGAACTTATTATGTAATAGATATAAAGTAAAGATGAGGCGAGTTTGGTATGACGGATGGTGCCGGAAATGAGAGAAATAATATATAGCAAGAGAACGAAACATAGAAAAATGTACAATAAAAAAAGAGAATAATCAGAGAAAAGAAAGAGAAAAGGAAAAACAGAAATAAAATAAAATATAAATATTAGATCCTTACCCAAAACACGAAGGGTAGCTTTAATAAAAAAAGCTGATATTACTCTGATTGGCTCGCGTTATAAGCTAACACTACGAACTATTCATGTAAATAAAAATCTTGTTTATCTTATTACAGTAATTGGTCAAAATATTCGAAAGGGTCTACGTTGAGGGTTCAGCCTACTTTATCATCATGCAGTATAGTTACAGGCCGCGAACTTCTAGTGTTGTATTTCCTAAAATAAAACTAATTTTCAGCGTTGTAATATCTTGAAAGCGGCTACTGTTCAAACTTCAGCAGTCAGTTGACACAAGAACAGTAATTTAACTTACCAATGGTATTATAAACTGTCACAGCAATTTTTGTTTTTCATTATACGTGGAAGAGTATTATTAGTCTCAATTTTCTAGAAACATCGCTCTTTTGTGGAATTATTCTGCGTTTATCAGCTAACAATTGTTTATTGTTATTGCATTATTATAAATAGGAGTTTTGAGTTGCGGCGTTGTGGGACACGGAACATAAACATTATCATTGAGTTTACACCTCCGCCACGAGACCGCCGTGTCGGCTTTGTTGCACTGGATCCATTGTATGGTTGGACCAAAAAATCCATGTCCGGTTTAACCGTTTCATTGTTACGTACCAATGGAAGAGAGCGGCCGCTGCTAACCACCTACTTCAATCTAACATACTCATCAGACCATCCCTTATACATTATATGTAACTGCGTATTATTATACCAAAACAATTATGTACACATACCGTCATAAAATGAAAGAAAACCCTTTAAACTGTGTAAACAGTAATATCATCACCAATAAATTATAATATCAATGAGCAATGATCAAATTAAACATCTGAAGCTGTGTTATGCGATTTGAACATCAACAATAGTCCTCACCATCCAAATCTATAATAAGCATTTAAATGTAACGCTGCTACGGCGGCAGGGTAGGGGGTTGGGGTTGGGGGTGGCGACGGACCGACCCCGACACAACTGCACCGGCCGCGGTGCATTGTGACGGTGACGGATAGCCAGTTTCATGTCTCATTTCACGTACACAACTTGGGCCCTGACAAACAAGCGTGATTGATATACGCCGGTGGGCACAAAGGGCCCGTTCACTACGCCCGCCGTCCCATAGCCCAATTATCCCTTCCCGAGGTATCCTTTAAGCAAACATTTGGTCCTGGCGGACTGGGCGCGCGCCGCCCGAAAAAAACACCTTTTTGTATAGATGACATTATGAGTACAGAAATAATTTCATTGTTGCAATAATTTTAAACGTGTAATTTCACGAGCGGACGTTACAAACACCGACGGGATACGTCACGCGGACAGATGAATGGCCGCAGGCGTGCAGGTATCACGGTCAAGTCGAGCTGCCGAGCTGCCGCACTGCAGCACTCGCAGTACTGTGTAAAGCTGTTGTTAAACTTCTTGTAGCGGAGAGTGTTCGGGGTTCTATCGCAACAGTATCAGCCCGGAGGCGACCTCCGGCGGCACGCCCAGCCTCTTGGCGCAGCCCTGCTGGTGCAGCTCGCGGCAGTACGCCCGCGTGAACTGTTCCCCGCAGAACTGACATCTGAACAACTGCTGACGACGGACGTTGTCACAGTTCAATACGTGCTGACAGACGCAGCAGTTCCTGAAGACAATGAATAATAAACGAATTTATTATACGAAAGGGAGAGCAAAAGTTTCTCAAATAATAAAAACGTACATATCGAAATGGGTTCATGTGTACATAAAATAATACTTGAAATTAACTCTACATTTTTGACGATTAAGTTTGCAATTTTTTCTTACTGACCAATATTACTAAAAACGTCAAAATAAGGCCATGCAAACAGGAAAGTTTTATATGTTACCAGGTACACGTTGCATTACTATGACTTATTCATTTGAATGATATATTGCATACATTAGGTCTTCTCGTTTACCTCGCGAAACCCAAATCGTGGCTTTTGATATGGTCGTTGAGCACTGAAGCCTTGCCGAAGGCTGCCCCACAGATGTTGCACACGAAATGGGATTCCTCGTCGTCGCTGCAGCTCGGGCTTTGTAACAAGGGCAAGTAGGAGTAGTAATCGAACCTGGGCACGAGCGACAGAAGCTGCCTGACGGTCGCAGTGGACACCCTAAACAGAGACAAAATACCCAGGGGTTCTGTATTTGCACTTTTAGTAGTGTTATTAACATTATCTTTAGGTGCAGTCGTTGACTTTTCTTCTGTTTTAGTAACCGGAGCTTTATCTTCTGGTTTGACTAAAGGTTCATTTGCTTCTACGGCTTTTTCGGAAGTAAACGTTTTGAACATGAATCCAACAGAGTTACTGTCTGCGAATATCGCTTTATTATTTGTATTAGTTCCCTTTTCGTTTGTAATTTTTGCTATGTTTCCTGTTAACTCAATTTCGTCTAATTTTACTATTTCTTCGGTTGCTTGCAACGATATGGGCTGAGTGGTTTCCAAAAAACTTGGTGAAACAACTAATTCGTTCTGATTACCCATTATTTCTTTTTTTAAACTATTTATGTCATTGTTTGAACTCTTGGTAAATGTATTTATCGTCGACTCCTTTTTATCTATTACGGTTGTTTGTTTCATTTGTATTTCCGCTATAAGTAAATTTATGGAATTTACCAGACTATCAATTTTACTTTCAATATCTAGAAGACAATTCGGGTTCTCTTTTACTAACTGTTTGTTACTTTCATCATCTTTATTTAATTCATTAGTACCACACCGTAATCTTTGTTTAATAATTGGTGCTAGCTTTGTGTTATGAAGTTTAGATTTACTTTTTTGTGGTAATTTTTGACAATTTTTTACAGGTAAAGGTATTCGAATGACCTCTTTTTTATGAGATTGTGAGTAGTTAAAAATCTTCCCTTCGTGTATATTCACCGGCGCACCACTGGTTAAATATGAGCATAAGTCAGTATGCCCCATTTCCCTCTGCAATTTGGTGATCCGTTTATACGATGATGATGTAGGATAACAAATTACTTTAGATTTAAATAAAGGTTTCTTGATGTCCTGTGAGTTTGAATTGATTTTTTCACAAGATATCTTGTAAACTGACTGAAATTGCGACGTGCTTTCTTGAGGTTGCTTAAACTTTTGTTCAGTAACGAAGTCGTTTAATTCCCTGTACAGTTCCCATAATAATTCGTAATCGCAAGTATCAATAAACTCAGAACTCTTCGGCCATAACTGCTTTTGAAAAGATGTGCTCGATATTGCATCTGACAGATGTTTGATTCGTAAATAATTTATAAATTTTCTTAAATCTCTGTTTTGCTTCTCTCTATTTAATTGATTGTGTTTATACGCTAACTGGTCTAGCTTGTTTAAATATTTAACTATTTTACATGCAGTATCGGTCGCATATCTACAATTAAGTTTACTATCCTTTTCTTTAACTTCTTCGTTATCTGTAATGAAATATTGCATAAAACGTATCACTAAAACGATATATTTCCCGTAGTGTATGATTACGTTCGATAACTAATGATTAGATATATTTACATTATTAAGTAACGAATGAAAATAAATAATTATTCTGTTGAAAGCTTATTACATCAAACTTACTGCAAAAAGTACTCTCACGCACCTGTGTACGACTCTAACATGACCGAATGTATATCGTTTCGTAAGTTTCTGATACTTCCCGTGGACAAGTCATCTCTTACGCTGTGCCTGATGATGAAATCTTCTACGCTATCCGTGTAGACAACATCACAATTTTGCTTTGCGTAAATATTTTGAAACATTTTGTGCCTTTATGTATTAATACATAAAGCACAACGTGGTAATTTATTCTCTTCGTTTTTTCTCATTTTATTGCTGCGTTTTTTGCTAATTTTATAATTTTTTCACACAAATTTGATCAACAAACCTAAATGCTGTAAGTTTGACAGCTGCCAAATCAGTTTCGAGATAGTGAAGCACAGACCTATGTTTACGTGTTAAAATTAAGCGGTACTTGTGCAATGATATTGCGCCGATTTGATTTTGGCGTGAAGTTTTAAACGTTTGGTGAAATGGCGAAGTAACAAATTTAAGTTTTTAAGTTTTTGACAAAAATGCAAATAAAAACGTTTCGTAGCGAAGGCGGCGTCTCTCGGAACAACTTTACAATGTGAAGGACCTCCGCGAGGAGCGCGCGGGTGGCCCGGCCATTCAGCACAAAAATTATCCATTAACATCTTAGTTTTGCTACAAACTTAAAAATAAATGTAATCACAGTGGTGGTATTGCACAAAAATATCAAAAACATCGTGCCATCATATTAAATAAATTAAAGTTATCAAATACACATTCAGACTCAAATAGATTAGGCGAAGGAAATATAAACCTTTGACATGGTTATATAACCCTACCACAGTATACACATTAAAACTGCTTCAATAACTTGCTAACCATAGATAATAAAGCAACAATAATTTTTACGACTTTTTTCCATCACACAAAATACTATTTAGTAAACTTTATGTACTCGCAGATATACCAGCATTTAAAATCTAGACGATTTAGGGATTAACATGCGATCGGGTACACAGCGCGTGCTCATATGTGTACATAAATGAATAAAATATACAATTTGTTGATATGGGACCCCAAAATACTTGCAAAACAGACCACCCAAAACAACTCCATAAATTCACGTGCAGCAATCCCATCACACAATGCAGATGGAGCGATGTAGTTTGGAATTTATGCAATCGGACTCGGAACGGGTCCGAGAGTAGATTAACTTGAATCTTACTTTATATACTTGGGTGAATTTTAAAATTAATTTATACTTAAATGTATAAAGAGCCGGACCGACCTGTGCAAAGGTCTCCAGGGGAGATATATATCCAGTAGTGGACGATAATCGGCTGATGATGATGAAGACTGGCAGTATGTCCCGTTATTACAGACCCTCTAGGTAGATACCACTGCAGCTCCTATTTCAGCAGACAAAATTGCGTAAACATACAGGTGTAATAAAATTTAACACTTCATGCTTCAAAACGACGAGCGCAATGTGGAACTGTATATACCATCTTAACCAACGAGACGTTTTCATGCGCAAGTGTATCACTTAGCATCAGTTATAACTTGAAGCTACATGCTTCATCTTTTTAACATATATTTTATGTTAAAACACAATGACAATGAAAGCGGATGGAGTTTAATTGACGGTGTTATATATATATATATATATAAACTCTCTCTTAAACAGATCTCCGCCCACACGAGAGCGATATAGATCTATTGTCCCCTCTTGAGCTT
>DWLS01003243.1:0-16183 GCA_018246255.1 Pachliopta kotzebuea | reverse complement strand
GTTTGATTGATACTTTACGAGAAATTTATCACTACAGCCATCTACCGAAAAAATAATGGATTTCTTTTTCCCCAACCTAATATTTAGTAAGCCATTATGCCGGTCAATAAACATAAATTGAGAGATGTTCGTTATAAATAATAATTGAGAGAGAGAGAGAAGAAATTTCGCGTTGAAAATTCTTGTGGAGATTAAGTTAAATATTTGGTAAATGTGTGGAGTCTGAAAATTGAAGATTTTTTTTGTTTCAGTTTTCAGAGAAGTAATGATCTATTAAAAGTTTTATTTACTAACAACTATAACTTGAAATTTTAATAAATATAACAAACCTTTTATGAAAATGACATCCAATAACAGCAAGTAGATTCCTTGACTTTTGCATTAAATGTGAATTAGCAAAAGCTATCACTGCATCGAGACAACCTGTTAAAACTTTAGGATCCTCAGTTATATATCGTTGATTTGGATTGGTATCTACTATAATGACAAGGAGACTGCTGTCCGAAGGTGCTGCAAATAGTAAAATAGAAAACAGAATATTTTTTTAAGACGAAATAATTACAGTATCAGAGAAATTACCATCTTCATCTGCTATTTTATCAGTCATTTTGGTATAAAGAAATTATTTATCGATAGTTTTTCAAATCAAAAAGTAATACAATTTTGTTATTCCACTGATTCTTACAACTTTTCAAACCAATAACATTCGCCAATGTTGTATTTAGTTTGACTGTTGACGTTTAATGTGACAATTAAAGTTTGTTTAAAAAAAATTGAAGTAGCGATTATAAATTCAGCCACAGAAATTTTTTTATTTGAAAATTACTATATAATATTATATTTAAGAGAAATAAGCACTATATAGTAAATTAAACTATAACCAATTAATTAAGCTGATTAGTATGAAATAGGTTATATAAATATTAACTTTGACGTGAGAAATGGATTTCGAATTTATGGTATATCAGCAGCATAAAAATATAGGAACATAAGAATCTTTCTAATATGTCTTGGTGTGATAATTTTGTAAATATTAATTGTTAAATAACTAATAATATAAATAATAGTCGATAAACTTTTTTTTATTCATTGTTATGCTAAACATATTAAGTTATACTTTCGAACACATGATTGTAACTAACTGTTCATAATTTTTGGAGGAGTTGATATATTAAATTTTATGTCAGCGGCCGTAGAGAGGTGTCACGATTGTCACGACCACTAATTCATATTTGTCAACCGGTGATTTGGTAACATTCTCGCCCACGTTGGGCTCTGTATCAGCATTAAAAAACCAAAAATTAAATAATGTAAATAGTTTTTCGTTGGGGTACTAACTAAGTTACTTTCATTTCATAGAACAAAAACAACATGTATGGTCAATCAACATGTATTGTCAATCTAATAACAAAATCGAAAACTACAAACGCGTCTGCGATTTTTTACCGATTGCGATTATCTTTGGCCTAAATTGTTGAGGCCGAAGATACAGAAATAACAACAAGCAGTAAAAAGCGATGCTGTTGTAACGATTTCACATTCGATTTCCACTATTACCCCGCGACAAAAAATAAATAAAAGGTCTTAAGAGACATCTAGTGCCATAAATAATTTAAATTTCTGGTACTATGCGATTGCGAAAACATTATTTTATGTATAATAATTTTTTTTTATATGATAAAACTGAAATGAAAATAATGTATTAATTTTTGTCAACCCTATTTAAAAGGTTTTTGGCATCAAATTTATCATGCATTGTCGGTTTAGAAGCGTTTGTCACTGTCAATTGGAGACATTATTTTAAGGTATTGCATATTAATTGTTTTTCAAAATATTACGAGGCTTATTACTATTAAGATGTTAAATTATTTAAGTATAAGTTATTCCTTCCATTGATAAAGTACACGTAATAGTTATAATATGAAAATATTTTTTTTGCGGAATAACTTTTAGGGTAAAAAGTGGACTTTTACATCTGTATGCAGATGCCATGTGTGTACTTGTTACTACTATAGAAGTACAATATATTTCCTATTGAACTATAGTTACAGAAAAATTCTCCCTGTAGTCGTTCCGCCTATGTCGTGTAAGGTTCAGTACAAATACCCCAGTAGGATTCAGAAGTCGTGGACAGGTCACTCGAAGTAAGGTTAAGAGTAATCTATCTTCCTTAGTCGAATTATGGTTGGCGGCGATGCCAGAATGGCTGGAGTAGGCTGGGTATCCTGACTCTTGATTCCCGAGTCTTACGAAAGAAAAACATGCATATAAAGAGATGCTGAAAAGGAACAAGTGGCATATGTCCCGGCTCGCTGTGTTAAAAAATTTTGTTTGTACTTTAGTTATAACAATTACCAATCACTTTTAAACGTAATCGAGCTCAAAAATGTTAATTTAGCCAATACTAGTACAGTAAAATTAACCATAGTAGCGTAAAACTGTATCATAATAAAATATGTAGGGTTTTAAATAATTAAATCATAGTGTATATATTCATTAATATATTCATCAACTCGGTAATCTATAACTTCAAATAAAAATCAAACAGTTCCTTCCTGCGATGACATCGAAACAAGACCATTAGCTTGATTTACAGAAGTGCTTTATCAGGGAACGTAAGACGGTGTCTTGTTATTGCATCCGAATTGTATTTCATCGTTTTGAGATGACAGGGCGGCGATATGGCGCCAAACTTATGTCATCTGTCAAAATATATGTTAACAGTACGGTGTACGGTCGATGAGAGACCATGATAATGGGACATGAATAATATTATATACAAGCATGTGACAAGCTACACTACTTGTCATTTTACGACATTGTTTATACACGGTTAATGATATGGGTCATATGAATACGTAGGTGGTCTGGATAGAAAGAAAGAGTAGCCGTGTTTTAATGTCTTTGCTTATAGGGAACCAGTATATATTTTAGAGATATAGTGTAAATATGAGATGTTAATGGGGTCAATTATTAGTATTAGAAACTGATATTTAGCAATGTCTGATTTAGGTTCAATAGTAAAAATTTGGTCGATTTCGTCAAGGTTTTGTTTTATATTTATCGGGCTATAACAAGTTGCTAATTATAAAGTACAGAGCAAAATTGTATATTTAAAATATTTTCTTATAGTTTATCTATGGAAATATTTCCATTATTTGATTCAGACGTGTGTTATTAATTTTATCACTTCATTGAGTCAAATATTTATTAGTATTATTGGAATAATTGAATGAAATTTTATGAGGACATTGTTTACAAACCTTCGTGCTCAATGGCAGGGACGCCACATTAGCGCGCGCTTTCGAAAATTGAACTGGGAATAAGAAAAAAAGGCGGGAACGAAATAATTATGCACGTTCCGTTTCGTAATGGGAGTTGTGCTACCGTTTCATTTAAGGTAATAGGCACATGAGTTATTTTTAATTAATAATTTATGAGTTGTTTATATAATACGAAAAATAATTGTTTCAATAATATTGTTGTTTCAATAGGACAAAATAACTTAATACTTTTCAAGAAAAATGTTTACAACACAACACTTATTTGAACGACCTCGATAGTTTCAATATTAAAGTTTTATTTTAAAAAAAGATTAAATTTCTGTTAACCCTTATATAAATAAACGGTGAAATAATTTTTAATTAAGGTTATGTGTACATGCCCTTACGGCTACTCAGTTGTTCTCAGAATTTAATTACGCTCAAAGCGCGGCCAGATTAGCTGAGAGAGCGTTCCGTTTTGTTAATAACTTCAATAATGGATGACGCCTGCGCACTTCGTCGCATCGCATTCAAACCTTCAAATTACATTTCGATGTTTGAGTGATAAGTTTTCATTTTTATATTATGTACATTTAAATCAATATTAATGCTTTATTACTTGGTATTTTTTTGATAAAGAAACAAATTAGAGATTGTATGAGACCTTTTTTTTATTAAATGAAGTGACAGGCAGAGCATGATGTTGATTTAATGCTTGAAAATTTTAAAATTATACCTAATTATCTACATGTGTATTTTATTTGTACTTATAAGATAATGTCTGCGCTATAATAAAATATAACATCAGATCCATTATTACGACCGCGTTCACTGTTCGACAATCAGGATTAAATGTAAACTATTAATATTAATATAATTCAATAACGAGCTCTCAAAAACAAATTGTCTAACTGATAGGACGGGCTCCAATTCGAAGTAAAACAAAACATAAATATCAACTTTAATAAGAACTGAGGTCCGGAGATGCGCACAAAAGAAAGAGTTAACCGCCCTATTGTTTTTTATCATGTCAATATCTCGGCCAAATTTTCAATATTGGAATGCCTCGATCCGCCAATAAGAAACGGGGGAGAATTGATTTATTGTCCAATTAGCGTCGGTCAGGTGTGCCAACTGCCAAGATAACATCGCCACAGCCAACCTAACCTCCAGCACCGGCTAGAGACGTAACCATTCGACCAAATAATGCTTTTAAACAAATTATTTTTATAATAAAATTATTAAAATATTGCCAGTAATCTATTTATTAATAGGCATAGTATAGTTATTTTGATTTGTTTTATGCACATTGTGTAAAAATGGATTTAATGCCATTGGCCTTATGTGTTTGTATAAAATTGGTGCCACCGAGGTGTAATTATGTAAGTGTAAGAAAATTGAAATGATTAAAGAAAAGTAATAAAAATAGACATAAACAAAAACAGAAAAAATGTGTGTCTAATAGTTACAAGAATATAAAATATATATACTTTTATCAAATGCATTTAAAAAAAAAACTATATTTAATTTGAAATTTGCCCAAATATTTATTTCAAAATACTATTGAAAGATATATGGCCTTTGTCAACGTTAAAAATAAAACTTTTGGCATAAATTAGCGTTAATATTTATGGCCAAATTTTTTATAATCATCATTAAATCGTTCAATATATCGATGTGTGAACATTATTCGAATAGTTGCTTAAATCGATCTTTTTAGTAAATACATCCCTTTCCTTTACTACTATTTCTTTTGGTGTTTTCCGTTTAAATGGCATATTGGAATGGAAAAAAGACCTTTTACACCGTGCTGCCAGCTTGCTCTGGAAGGTCCATTTGAAATTCTGATCGATCGCGGCCAAGGTTTGCTTAAGTGGAAATCGATTTGAATTAATTGCTGCACAAGCAAACTGTTTTTGCTTTTCCGGAATTTTAATTCATCGAAAATTGTTTGTCTCGTTAATTTAATGTCATAAATTGCGTTTATAGATGTTACCATCGAGTAAAATATTAAATTAGCATTTTCATTCATAAATATCTCTAATTTTCAGTTTATATAATGCAGCTGCCTTTTTTATGGTGCGGTTTTATTAAACTATGGTGCAGAGGGACTAAATTTTGTGAATGACTCGATCATTTGTCTTATTTCTGTCGTTTAAAGTTAAATATAAAATGAAGTATTTTACAGGTTAAAAGTAAATTATTTTGTTAAAACTTTATGTCTCTATTGAATTAAACGATAAAGGAAAAGTTATAAACAATAATTTGATCCTCAAAGTAACCGCAACAAGAGATTTAACGACGGGGACAAATGTTTGCGAGTAATCGAGCAATTTCTCGTACACGGCGAAGCTATGGACCTAAACATTTGTACAAGTATATCGATAGTTAGAGAGTTTGAAATTTATAGAAAATTTTACTACATGTTCTTACAAATCATTATGTATTATTAACCATCACATTCTTTGTTTAAATAAGTAGCTAGTAATTTGAAAACTGTGAAGGAATTTGTGTACTAGGATCTATCGCCGAAAACAGTCTAGGTACGGCATTGATGTGTTCTAGTTTGAAGGGTGTTGTAGCGAATGAAATTATTCCAGTAATGAGACTTGTCATTTTGTGTATATCATCCTAACTAGAGCCTCATTGTTATGGGCAGGCGTATATCGTCAGGGGAAAGTTCTGCTCGACTTGACTCTTCGTAGAAGAAAAAATCTTCGGTGCAATTGTATCATCAATTATTAAATTTTTTAAGTATTTGTAAAATATATCCGTTACAACACTCATTCGTGTCACTCGATGTGTTTAAAAAACCCTGTACGATAGAAAAAGACAGTGTATACCTCCGTCCCTATTCGTTGCGATAGATGTGCGGGAAAGAAAGAGACGTAGTAATAACCGGAAATTAGCACTCGTCTATCTTTCATTTTACACCCCAAATTTTCTTATTCCAATTTCCGCTAGCTACGAGCTCTGCCATTTTTAACAGTATTACAACATTGTTGTATTGCGTTGTGAAATAGACTTAATGTTTTAGAACTTATGGTATGTTTTGTTTTTAACTTTTGTGGGGTCGTCATGCGTTTTATGTTTGAGTGTGCTTTAAAACACTCTGTCATTTGAAATGAGTCATTTTCTGATAAGAATGCCCTATTGGCTGAGACGTGTGTGCCTTGGGCTTCGGGCCGCTCCGTCGATAATGCCATTTCCGAAAGTAGATAGCGAATAAACTTTGGGTGTCGGTTTTTGCAACGAGTTTTAATAAAACGAAGGGGGAGAGCGGCCGAGATATGGAAATGAGCGTGTGGAGAAGAGGAAATTTGAATTTATACATCGGCTACTGTATTTCGGGTGTATATTTTTTATATTTTATCCACGTTTGATTACTTTTAACGAACGCGTATTAGTTGATAAAATAAATGAAAGTGTTCTGTTTATTTCTATACCACTATTACCAGATAGTAAATACCGAGAAAAGATATATATAATTTAATTTATTTATCTATTTATTTACACTTTATTTGCATAATAAAAACAAAAGGAAAAACATTACGTACAAGAGAGATACAGTTAACAAAAAGGCGAACATAATGCCACAAGGCATCCTCTTCCAGTCAACCTTTCAGGATGAGAGGAGAAGAAAAAAAAATATACATAAACTAATAACTAACTAACTCTAACTCTATATTATTGTTATATATCTTTCTCCTTTTCTTGTTACGAAAATTATTTATCTACATATATATACATCTATGTGTATATACAGATATTTTTTTAGTACGTGGATGTCACGTGGTGGTAATGAGTCCGATGAGGTAGTAAAATTTGCAAGAAAACAAATTGCTTTAAATACAGTGGAAAAAACGATTATTAAATTATTCTTCGTAGGGCATATAATAACGATGATGAGAATAGTACAGTGTTTTAAAAATATATACTGACCTGTACTTCCAATGAAGTTATGTTATTGACCTTAGGATATTCACACGTCCATTGAAGAAGTTTTCTATTGCATTTTTATCGCTTTAACTAAACCTTTTATGATGGTTGAAAATTAATAATGCGTAAATTTAATATTCTATCATACTGTTGAAATGTCAATAAATCAGTTTGAATTAGTGAAGGATGCGGTAGTTTTTTTTCATCTGATACGTGGGAACCTTACTTGGCTTACGGCAAGAAATGTTATTTTTCTTTCAGACGGTTTACTTTAAAAGGTTAAATTGCTTGTGGTTAACTCTTGATACTGCGTAGTTATGCTTTTAAGCAACCTTTTATAGGAAAGCGTGTATCCAATTACAATGTTTTATTACAGTATACATTGTTGTCATCTTCATTCTGCGACCATCACTGTTGAAGTGTGACGTTTATACCATCATTTATTTCAGCATTATTACCACAATTCTGTTTAAGTGCATCCAAGACATATAATTGATTCAGCGAAGGAATAACAAAAACGCGGTTTTTTATTCTGTGACTTTCACTTATATTTGGTAGTCATTATTTCAGTTCAACTTATTTGTTTAAAAATTAAAAATATTAATAAGGGATTTGTATGGACTTAAAAAATTTACTATTATAGTAAACTTTATGGGTTTTTATTCAACGACATAAATTTCCTCATTATGACAAAAGTGCCTTTTATCATAAATATGGGACAATACAAATTTTTATCGTTCCACTTTGCCTTACTGATATTATACTCCAGCTTTGAAGGTACAGGTGAAAAGACTACAATAGTTCATTGATAAAAGGTTCATTCATTCATATAAATGCAAAAAGTGACCAAAAGGCATGAAAAAGATTATGGAGTCCTTTTGTGAGAAGCAATTCTGTGACGTCTTCATTTATGGACCCGTGGGATTCGAGAATGTGATGATTAATATATATTTATCAATGGGTATCATAATTAATAATGGAAGGCATATTTTGTAACCTTCAACTATTTTGGTTTGTATTTAGAGACGGGAATTTTGGACAAAATAGATGTTTATTACTATTAAAATATTATATAGATAAACAATATAAACATATTGTTGCTGTTTTAGTATAAATAATAAGGCTTTCTTTATTTTCCCGCTCAAATCCACGGAATATCACAACGTTTTTTATTGTATGTATTGTTTTTAATGGCCCACAGAATATTTCCATTGCTGGGACTATAGATACGGTTTCCGAAGGAAAAAGTGATTACTTTTCCCACTGTGCTGTCTAAGTACGAGTTGGTTAATACATTGTTAAATTCTAATTATATAACTTCAAAAATGGAAGCAGATGCTGATTACCATGGTACAGGTAATATTATTTGTTCTTAACTTTTATCTATTTAGAGAATTTAAAAATTGTAGTTATAATTTTACTTTCTTATAATCTAAAAGTATTTATGAAGCAAAAAAGAAAATTACTTAAATTATTGAAGTTTTGCTATTTAAACGGTTTAAAAAGAAACTCTTACATAAGCTACCGAGTCAGTAACTTATATGACATTCCCCCAAAAGAATATAAAGGTCGTTGACTGTATAAATCTTTTTATTACCAATTTAATTGTAATAAAACAGGTAAACGGTGAATCGTAAAATTTTTTTAATTGTTATAATAGCAACGTAACTTGCAATTACAACAATTATAATAACATTAAACGCAATTATCGAAGTAGTTTTAACTTAATCACATTGATTGCGTTGCCTTACATATTACTATGATATTTTCTGTAGTCGGAGAAATCGATATTTATGACTCGTTCCGATTCTTGACCAATTATTTTGTGCCTCTTTTTCTTTTTCAACCGAACTGCTTCTTAATGAAATTAATTTCCTACTTACTGGTCGTTATTTACGAACAAATTGACCTCATGTCTTGATGAGTCCATTATATTTAATTTTGAAATACAACAACAAAGACATGATAAAAATGAAGTTTTTTCGTCATTATTTAAGTTTAGTTTTCACTGTACTGTTTATTGTCAACGTTTCTCTGATGTTTACCAGGTCCTTAGCACACAAACAAAAATAACATAAATAGCTATCTCAGTGTTCCCAGTTCTGGGACTCATGGTTTTCTCCCCCACAAGAAGAGAGTATTTATTCTTCACGCCTTCCGAGTAAGGGTTGGTGAATTTTTGATGTCTTCGTGAGCTATTGTTTGAATATATCGATTACGTCAATGTTTATCTTAACGTTTTCCATGCTAAGTGATGATTTATTTATCTTATTCTTTACTGTACACACAAAAAGAAAAAAATATCTATAAATATATATTGGTGAGAGAAAAGGGCGAGCTTAACCCTAAAAGTGTTTTCTTCAAGCAGATCTGTGAAGAAAAAATACAATAAAAGGAAACATGATTACCAATAGAGAGATGAGTATGGTAATAAGATCCACAGCTGAAGAAATTACTTCGGTAACGAGTGATATTATTATCGTCAAACGTATAATTGGTGGTAGGTCTCTGTTGTTACAGACCATCAAGGTAGGTACACCCAGAGCTTCTATTGCAGCCGATAAACATTACTGTGTTCTGGTTTGAAGGATGCTGTATTATAGAGAAGTTACTAGGGTAACAGACTTAACTTCTTACTTCTCAAGGCAACGAAAGCAATGTGATGGTGTGTATCACATTGCTTTCGTTGCCTTGAGAAGTAAGATGTTAAGTCGATGTACCATCGCTTGTTGAATAAAAATTTACAAAACCTTGCTTATAGCATTTAATATGGTAAATTGCAAGGAATAATAGCGGTATCATTTTTTGTAAATTGTACTGCGGAATTTGTTTCATGGTATGGGTAATAAAAAATAATAGTTCCCTCACCACTCCGCGGTGTGGGTGGTGAGCATTCGGTGTCCATGCACGTCCTGGTAGCGGTCTTTTAATGACCACACTCGACGGTGGCTTGTTAAGATACCTACCCGTAATGTTTTTAATTTGTCCGCTTACGTAGAGTTATTTTTATTAATTACGTATACGTTACAATGTTTAAATAGCAACTTTTAACGAGCTTATTTAGCAGAAAAATTTCATTGTAGGAGGTCTTAAGAAATACAATTACGTAACAATAGATTTTGCAGCAGGCAGAAATGATTAGTGTTTGAGGTAGCAGTTGGAGAGCTGAGGGATTGTTAATGCTGGATAGAGTGATATTTTCAGTCTTATCTATTTGTAATTGGTGATAAAGGAAGACATCATTTAATTATATCGGGGAATACTGGTTATATTTATCAAATTTCAGGGCAGTGTAAATCCTGTTGTATATTTTTATCTCATAACTATTAATGTTTTTTGAGTTAATTAATGAAAGTAAAGTTCATTCGTTATAATATAAGACATAACTGATATGAAAAATATATCTTAACATAATATCTAATAATATACCTTGAAGTAGAATTACAGACAAAAAATTAAAAAGAAAGCTTATTGATTGCGGTTTAACTTAAACTAAATAATGATTTTTTTCATATATGTATGTATACTTAACTATTATTTAATATTTTTATTATTTCTGTCTATAATCGTTATATTCTTTATTATATGTAGACTGTCGATTAATATAAATGAAGGTTTTATTAATTAGTATAAAATGATATTGATAGATTTTTTGTGCGTTCAGAAGTTGTAAATTGAATCTAAGAAACTAACGAGAGAATTTTAACAAGAATTGTATACCGCCATCGAAATGTGACATATCCCACAATTTTCTCATGCCGAGACTTCTGGCATGCCTCAATCAGCTAATGATTCTTGTTATATAGTTAATAATGATTAGCAAGGAGAGCTAATGACGATGGAGTATCGAGCTAGTGGAGTTGGCGTGATACACATCCTCCACTTTATAGAATAACTTACATTTTATACGCATAGAAGATAAGATAACCTTTAAAGTAGAGATTTCTTACTTGCTTTGTTTTCTAGCTTTGTGTAAATCGCATGTTTGATAATATTTTGCTGCTTCCACTTTACAGTTTTTCCTTCTTCAACCACGTAGAAGTGGAGAAGGATGTAGAAGTTGATATAGTACGTCATATATAGAAACAGTGGACGTCACATAAAGAGTCGTAAGTACAAAATTTTTTATTAAATTTGCAATTTAGAGAGAAGCAGAGAGTTGTTTAGTAAAAAGAAAGTCTCTGGTTCGATTCAGAAACCGTATGAGGAGCTTACCGAACTGATAAGTTTGTGTGATATTATAAATATGATCATAATGCTGTTTTTATTTTTCAGGTGTTGTTAACGAACTTGGCCATTTTTTCGTCCGTTAAGAAGCTGAGTGCTAAATAAACAATACTATAAAGAAGAAAGGAGAAAGATGGAGATATTGGACTAACGAAGGGTTAAGGGCAGAAATAAAGGAGGGAAGAGAAGGAGAGAGAAAACTGAGTAAATACATACATATATAAAATATACCTTAACCTATAATAGCTGTGTTTCGACTCTTCACTTTAAGTCACTCGTGTCTTCTTTTTTTATCATTATCATCGGCGTTTTTATCATTTATCACCCTATGAGATTGGGGTTAAATTGGTTTGTATAAAATAAGATACCAAATTTTTGATATATTTTGTTATACTAAACAGCCGTTTTATTTATTTGTATGTTTCTTAGTTTTCATAACTCGGTGTGCAGGCCTTTCCTCTCTTCATCACAACTATGTGGTTAAATAAGCAACAAATACTATTTAAGTATAATTAGTGATTTTTTTACAAATGAATGCTTGCTGCTGCAATAGTTACTGGTAATCTGTTCGTCTTTTATAGTAAGCACTAAGTATAGACGTACCAGTTTTTTGCGGTTGTTTTACATAATCTTTTAGATGATGAAATATTTTGTAATTGAGTCGTTTTTTCCTTTTCAATTTTAAGAGGATAACAATCTTTGAAATAAGAGATGTGTTTTGTTATATATGTATGTATTATTTAAATATTAGTTGAAACTATACAAAAATTATTGATTTTTTAGTAATATTAATAGTTAAGACGAATTGTTATATTACGTTACAAACAAAAATATTACAAAACACGTCAATATTCTCTCCATCGCTTTGAGACTTGCTACTTTAAGTTTCGTTATTCCAGTAATTAATTACATCGCTTTTCTAACTGCAACACAGTAATGTTTGCACACTGCTATTTGCAACTTATTTACAAGGAAATTACTGGGATAAGGATTTCTTAATATTAAGTATATTAGGATTTAAATATCCTAGCATTATGTCGTTATGGACAAGCGGTATCACTTATGTGTCGATCGTTTCGTTTATAAAAAATATATAAAGGTAATCTTTTTTAACTTAAGAATAATTTTAATATTTTAAAGAAGTGTAGTAATAGGTAGTTAGGTATGACAACACTGTACCTATTACCCCAGTCCTAGTGACTGCTTCAGTAGACAGTACGGCACCGTATATAGTAAACGTTATTAATTGTACGTTTGTTATTGTTGTTTTTTTTCCTTCAATTGTGTTTAACCTCCCATTGAGTTATTATTCCCGTCAGTCATTCAGCTTAAACAGGGGCAATGATATAAGCTAGAACTTAACGATCTTGATCATATAAACTATATTTTTAATATTAAATTTGATGAGAAAGAAAGACGAAAGTTGTGATAGATTAAGAACTTTAGTTAAGCTGTTCATTTTATTATTACAAGTTGATGAACTTTGTTACCTTTAACTTACCGTATAATGATAAAATTAAGTTTATTAATGAAAAATGTATTTTTTTTAATATACTTAGAATTTAAAATCAAATCTCCTGTTTTACTTGTACACATACAATCATGTCCCTTTACTTTATAAAGGTTAGGGATAGTTTTAACAAAATTCATTTATCCAAAATTAAATTCGTTGTTTCGGCAGTCGTTAGACTGAACTAGTATACTAATTTATGTTAATATTTCATATTCCTTATTATATCTAAAAAGTACAATTTACGATAATCAAGTGGTTCCTAAACTATTATTTGTATTACACGGTTTTTTTTAATTAAACCAATGAGTCGCGTATTACACTTTTCATATAGTAACCCAGAGGCATAAAACGTAATTTCACTTGGATTTTTATGCAAAAAACAGTAATAATAATCAATTTATGTTAGGATTTAACCAAATTAGAAGTATATACCGACTAGGTAAGTACCACTACAGTTCCTATTCTTGGTCGCCCAACAGTAGTGTGTAAACATTATACTAAGTACCACTTGTGTGTTGGAAGCTATTGAAATTACTGGGGTAATGCCACTCAAATTATTATGTCTCAAGCGATGAGCACAATGTAGTGTAGTGTATATCAACCTAATTAGCACGAAGATCATCTAGTCGCTTTGTGGAATAAAAAAATAGGGAAATAAATAAACTAGATCCTCCATTTCGTTTATATATACCCATATATAAATATCAACTTCACTCAGTCGCGCTATACGATTTCATACTATTATTTAATAAGAGTATGAACTTCGTAGAAACTGTATTGAGTCTATTCAATACCTATGTTTTGACGATAACTGTCCCACATTGTGTGTTGAGTTTTGAATTATAGAGCATTTAAATAGTTCACGTAATTGTATTTTTTTGGGTACATACGACAAGTATTTTGAAGTCTTAAGTAATCTAAAAAAAATCTTTTGAAGAAACTTACATGAATTTATAATAAATCAAAGAATCTTATTAATAATTGTTCTTTTACGGTAAGAAATTTTAGTACGTTATAAACTTTTCATATTCTCTTTAAATTTAACTAAAAGTTATTAGTAATATGTAATAAGATATTTATGAAGTTATTTTGCGTATTTTAAGATCTGTCGCAGTAACTTTGCCACAATGCCCATCACCGACTTTCTCTTTAAGCAAAAAAAATCTAAATTTATGTTCATTGCCTTCACATTGAAAGACACTATCTTATCGACTTTATTGGATACAATTGGCCTTTTGTTTGTAAATGTTTTTAAAAAATAAACTTCCATTTTGATTGTTTTTCAGCAATAATTATTTCCGGTAAAAGGACATTTTGAACCGACATGATTTGGGTATAAAAAAAATGAGACCCGCATTAGCATATCACTAACGATGTTTAGCGCTGCTCTCGAATATCGGAGCAGACTTTTTGCGCAAAGGGGCCCATTTGCATCCCGAAGAAACGTCGGCCGTCCTAATTTGGATGCGCTCGCTATCTTCTCCTGGATCGTTTTAAAATGCACGCACAGTAGCGAGAACCGTACAAAACACAATAAATAAATAACGAGAACAATAAATATAATTAAAAACGACAAAAAGCGTCCGTCCGCATGACGCGGCGTACAAACAGTTGCGCGTTTCGGCGACGACTCTATAACGACAGGTTAACTTAAACAATTCATCAAAATTAAACCTTAAATCAAAGAACTAGGTTCGTTTGTACAAAGGCGAATTTTGAGGCGTCTCAAACATTTCGATATTATAATATACATGAAATTCGCTACCTCTTTTTAACATTATCACCTGTACTGAGTTGTGTTAAGGTTTAAAATACAACAGCGTCTGACTTTGGTAGTTTTTTTCATATTGGTAAATGGAATTTAAACGAGATGACAATTCTTTATTGCGTCTGCTGATATTGAAGCGATTCTGGTCGCGTTCGTTCATTAATTGGGGTCGATAGAGATGAGAATCGTTTGTTCTGGGAAATGGACTGAGTGATTCTCGGAGACGGCGTCGCTCTATGAGTTCGGGGGGACTTAAGGGCTGCATCTTACTGGAACTGTAAGAAATTTTATTTAACACTTGTATACATAAACGAAACTTTTGTATTTCAGTTGAATATGCCCTGAATTTTGCACTGTACGTCTTTAAGTATGAGAGTTTAACTCTAAGTAAACTTGACGGAAGCTCAAGGATAATATTGTGAGGAATCCGGCAAATTCTATATTTTGTCAGTGATGTGGATTATCGTCTTGATTCTTTCTTCGTGAAAAATTACCCTTTGTCCTAGCGGTGATAAAACAGATGTATATATTTTTATACATTAGTTATGCTCAATATTAATTTATTTCACAGAGAAAATAATTGTTTGGAATAAAACTTCGCATCTGTATCACCATTCGAAAAATAACATAGCAATGATGTTACTACTGCAGTAACGAAGTCTTTTAATAGAATTTTTTAAGTATAGTTAAAGAATTATACAATTAAACGAGTACATTGTGTGTATGGGGTTTATTGGTAGGAAAAAAATGTTGATGATGATGATGTTAAAATTAAATAATGATGAGATTAGATAAGTTTGTTTGATCTTTAAACGGTTGAGCTGTAAAGCGTCCCAGTGAGTTATCAACTTAATATCGAAAGGGATGGCGGAGTAACGTATTCAGGGTTGTCTGTTTCTATGTAATTTATTGGTCCAATTAGTAGTGACTCGTGAGAGGCGTTATCAGCTGCTGCATCTCGCTCTATTTGGGAGGTAGACGGTCGGTAATGGTCAAATTTCGGGGAACGCGCCTTTGATAATGTCGCCACGTCTTCGGAAGCGAGATTTTAACAAGTTAATTGGATAGAAATATTCAAAGGCCTCGAAACACGGCGGCGGTGTAGTCATTACGGGAATAGATTAATTAGAACACCTATGAGCTGATGAAAACGGAATCTGTATCCTTATATGTATAATTGTACCAGAAATGAAAAGGTATTCAAGATTTTCCAGAATACTAAATTTTAATTTATAATTGTCTTAGCCAGTACTGAGTTTTTTCAAATAAACTATAACGTTACAAACGACACGAATAAATTTATATAACGTATAGTATTGGTAAAGATTTTGAACAATTGTTTTAATGTCTAGTCAAAGCATACATTCTATTGCGTTAACTGTATCATCTCTCCCTCTTCGACCGGCCCGTCCCCTGGAAGGACTCGGTCAAATACCTCGGGGTCACACTCGACCGCAGGCTCTACTTCGGAGA
>DWLS01003242.1:0-16185 GCA_018246255.1 Pachliopta kotzebuea | reverse complement strand
TTATTGATTTTTTAAACAAAATATTTTTTCAAATTTCATGTATGTCAGGGCATACATTGTCAAATTAAGGGTTAAAATTTAAAAATGTTTGTGTGATTTAAGATTTTGTTATTTACCATAAAATTTATAATAATATGTTAATAGTTAGGGGTTGTAATATATTCAATGGTTATATGACAAACAGTAAATTCATCGAAAGTGATATACAAGTCCGTTGCCGCTTTACTCTATCATATTATCTTATTCGTTGCGACTTAACTAAATTCTTCATGTTACAAGTTGAAGTACTTAAACATCTTTAGTGTTAACATTACGGTAAGTTTTATGTATCATTCATAAAACTTTTGGGTTTGTTATGACGTGCAAATCATCCCCCGTGTTAGCGGTAATCATAATTAAATGTTGAAGGGAGATCATCTTGCCGCGGCTCACTTCATTTATTACTGCTCTGACAAGTTAAAGCGCTGGGGTGGGATGGTTGGTGAGATAGCTTACTAACAAACGACTTGCTGTATCTATAAATGTATATATGTTATATATTAATAATATACCATTAACTTTGTTAATATATTTTTTAACTATGAATTAGTAAATATTTAAATCAAAACAAACAATGATTTCTTTTCAAAGAGAGTGTTGAGGCAGAAAATTGTTGGCAAATGAAGATATATACATGAAAACTGTCGTTGTTGGAATGTTCCTACTGGTATGTACCAATTCTTTTATTTATCGGAATCACAAACTCAGTAGGGATCGAACCCACAGCTCTTTGAGACGTATAGCATGAACAAGCGCCCTATAGTTTCAACTATTGAGGTGTAGATAATAAGGCGTTATTGGAAGCTATGTACAGCTAAAATAATAAAATAAAATCAAAGAAAACTAATAATATTTTTGAATTATTTGATAGTTAAAGAAAAACTTTAAAAGTTTTAAAAACATGTTTGCTACAAAATAAAGTATGTGTATGTAGTCTGTAAGGGTTAATTACTTACCTAGCTTAGTTGTAGCCTATTCGTTAACTTCTCAAAGTCGCCTTTGACACCAGCAAATACTAACTCCGTATGTATTGTAAAAAGTATCTTTCTTTTCGTTTATTTATTACAACAAACACCACGTTTGTTGTTTGTTAAAATCATAGAATTAGTGTCGGTTCTAAATTATTTATACCGTATAATACAGTTTGCGAATATTTATATCAATAAAGTATTTTAAGTTAAGAAAGAAAAGGATTTACAATAGAAGGGTTTTCGTAGCTATATATCTATAGGTATAATATGTGTTAGGCAGATAGTTTTGCATGATGTGACAATATGGGGGATTAGGGTAAAGTATTAAATGTTCCCCTCTGAGGTCTGCGGCGAAAGACACAGTGATCTTAGGGAAATTAGATTAATTGCTCTTAGATGACTTACTTGGATTATAGTTGATGAACTGTTCAGCACCAGTTTTGATTAAAGGATTTACGGGCATGTGTCCTTCGGTTACTAAAAACGCTGACATCATTGCTTCTAAAACTTATTGGATACGTAAACGTATTGAAAGTCTCTATGATATACAAGATTATAATGAATACATAAAGAGTAAATTATTATCCTTCCCTTCATGTTAGTCCATTTTTTCACTCAAGTCCTAGTGGTAGTTATAGTGTGTACTTCATAATAATATAGTACAGTGCACAAGCCCGTTTAGATCATTTCTCTTTTACATTAGTAGAAAAGAATTTGAAGAACCTTTTATTCAAAACTTAGATTTTGTATCACTGAAAATACTTCGCAAAATAAGATTTTCAAAAGCTATCATAAAATTTGTTACTCACTAATATACATATCTCAGTTATATTCAAATTTACAATTCATTACACACAGAGTTTTTGAAGAGAAAATAGTCCTCTCCTTTTTTTGATATAACTATAATAAATTTTTAAAATAATTTTTATAGGTAATGAACAATCTGTAAGTCAATTTACTTTTCTTCACGACGAGATGATGAGAGTGGGGAGTCGTTCACATGCGGGCAAGTCGCTAGTTAGGATTGTATATACAACATCATATTACGCCTATTATTTTGAGACATAAGGTGTTAAGATTCGTTACCCAAGTAATTCGTTTATAGTTTATTTGTATACCCATGTCTCTATTTATAATATTATTAATTTGTTCGACCCCTGTTTGTATTTTTTCTTTATTCTCTTCACATTTAGAAAGGTTGACTGGAAGCATTACGTCCGCCTTATTGTTTACTGTGTCTCTCTTATACATTATTTTCTCTGTTATTTAGATTGTGTAAAAAAAAGTGCAAATAAATATAATAAATAGATAATTGATTAACTTACTACGCCCTACAAACTGGAACATAGTAATGTTTGCACAGTACTGTTTGGCGGCTGCTGTAGAAGCTGCGGTAAATGATGGTCAGACCAATAAGTTCCTGTAAATTGTTATATTTTATATATATCGTTTTATAATATATTTATATAAGAAGGGAACTAATTTTATTACATAAATAAAGATCGAAGTAAATCCTTTTTTGTGATGTTTATTTAATTATCTCGGTAAGAAGCGTCTTGCTAGTGATTTGTAAATGACACCGTGTCGCTCCGTGACAACCGCCCAGACAATGTCGTCTGAGAAGTTGTCTGGGGTCCAACAGACCTGTTGCTCGACTAATCTACGAGCGAAGTGAACACGATACGATCCGCCTGTAAATTATTTATCATGTCTTACTTAAATGGTACGTTTTTATTAAATCCGTCTTAGCGTTATCTGGTACCATAACACTGTTCCTGTTTCCATCGACTAAGAGCCTTATTCTTTGCGAACAATACATTATCCACTGATATGTTATCACTTCGCACCATGTGAAATTGAGGTCAGTGTTGACCTATTGTAGGTGAAAATAATACCTCTTGTCTTATTCGAGTAAAACATTTAAAAGTAATGCTGTTATTATGTACATTAATAGGTTTGGTATTAATTATTTCATATACTCGTAAATAACTTTTAATCGTTTGAAGTTCAATAATCTTTCGTACTCAGTTTTACTTTTGTTAATTTTTGGCAAAAGTCATGTAGTCTAGTATAGAATAATACTTTATTTCATACTAAATAATAATAGGAACTAGATTGTGAATTCTTAAGTTACAACACAAATAATTTATTTATCTGTTGAATCGCTTGTGAATACACAAATCAGTACAACTTTTGTAAAGCATTTGAAACCAGAATTTTTTTTTAAGGTATATATGGTCCCACACAAGAACTCATATAACCTGAGCCAAGCTCAATTGCTGGTTGTACAGCCTGCTAATCAACAAACGAGGCTCCCGTGGTGTGTAGAAGGCTCATATCTCCCTCATTATTGGGAGAGGCCTATGTCCAAAATAGGTCGTAAATTGGCTGATGATTATGATGGTGATGAATTTTGTAAAACATTTAATTACTTAATCTTACAGGTATGGTACAAGTATACCAGTTAGGTGACACCTAAAACATTAACCTTTGTTTAGTAATACTTTGAGTACATGAAAAATAATGTTCTACATTTAATACGAAAGTTTCGCTCGTTAACATGTAACGAGAGACTCGGCGAGCTTAATAATGTCACCTTGAACTTAATTAACGAATTGCTTTCTTTGATTATAATTTTCTGACTTCTTAAACATTCATCACGTTAACTTTCTTAACGAGCCGCGGAGTTGTTACGCGAACGGAACTCTGGAAATCGTAAAAGGTTTTCTTTTAAAAATTTTATATGGACTTGCTGAATTTCGATGAATAGTAAAACGCGGTGTTTCTTATTTCTCATTATTAAATTACTCTCTCGGGGAATATCTACGAAAATGCGAAATAGTTAACAGCGGTTTTATGATTCAATGGTTAATAGATATATTATATTTTTTAGTTTTATATATAACTTTCAGACCTCTTCTATCATAGCACCTCCTACCTCCTAAGTTGACTGATAGAGAATGTCTGTAGGCATTAGGTCCGCCTATTGGACCCTAATTTCACGTATAGCAAAAAAGTTTTTAAATAAAAAAAAAATTGACTTACTGTCCGCCTAGAAGTAAGATATAATGTGTGTGTAAGGACTGAAGTTAGAGGAATAAAAGTGACTTTCTAAGGCCTTTTTATAGTCCCTTTCTAATAGTCTTTCCTCTGTTCTTTTTTTTGGAAAAGTATATAACGACTACAAGATTACAAGAAATACATGAACAGATAGGAAAATACGACATAGCAATATGTGATAGTCTTCCTCTTCTTTGTTACTCATATCAAGAAAGAGGAACATATCAGCACGGTTAGGAGTATTAGGAAAAGTAGATACTCGAATCAAATCTAATTATTGTGATTTTTTTACTAGTAAATATAAAAAATTACTTTCCAAGAGACCTATCTATGTCTAGCAGTGGACGTTCATCGATTGGAATAATGTTGATAAATTATCAAAATCTACTTTTAATATATTTTAACAGTATTTAATAATCTATTACCTTTTTATATATTATAACATAAACAGTTTTTTCTATTTAAATTTAACCTTAATGAGTACTGCATCTGACTTTTTTAATTTCAATCATTTATTTATTAGTTTGAAGAGAAATTCCTTTAGCGACTAAATAAGTATTTATAAACGATTTGTTCATAAAATTTTACACATACAGTAAAGGTTTAATTATGATTATAATATTCTCACTCATAAACGATCCAAATATAGATATTGTATTCCGAATTTCCAGGCACTAATTAAAAGGAGGACAATAATTAATATTCGTGAGCACCTACAGTTGGAGCACGGCTCGATTTGATGAGAATGTCTTCATCAACGTACCACGGCGGTCTCTGGTTTTCCGCGCCGTCGGCTCTCCTCAACGGAAGCTTTGTCTTACCCGACGCTACAGAACGATGCTGTACAGACCAACAGAGACCGAGTACTTGTTCGGGATGTAGGAAACCCATATATATGAAATTTTAGATCATTCTTATTTTATTTACTCTTTTTAATGACTAAGGTATAGATCATATAAACGCTGGATAAAATTTTTGATACAAAAAACCAACGGTATGAATATTATGTTCACACGTTCATTATTAATTCTCCGCAGAGTCATTTCTTTGCGCAGCATCATGATCACCTTATGAAACCAATACTTTATCTCCTTACTACTTTAAGTACCTGTGGTAATATTATATCTACTTTTTAGGAGAAGGAATATCCGCTGTTGTAGAATACAGTGACATTAGATTATTTAAGTTATCTATTTTTGATCTATAGGTTAATAAAAGATGTGGGGTTAGTTGACTAAGATTTGATACTTAATTGAAATAACTATTGATAAATAACTTAGCATATAAATATAGCAGTACAAATTTACTAAAATGAACAAAGTAAGCGAAATGTATTGCTGAGCAGAAAAGGTTGTAAACTTGAATATCTTAAATGCAATGTTGTTATATTATCTTATAGTAGCTGATGAATCGAACCAGGGACTTACCTCTTACTAGGCAATTGCTTAGCCATTGCAAAATGGAGGCAGATAAATTCATGTATGTATACTTTTTTTATTTAAAATTGACACCTTCAACTTAGCATAGCGGTTCGTACATCGACGTACTTTTACCGCATCTGAAGAATTTCAGCATTCAAGCAACTAGGAGGTAAATCATTAGTATTAAAATGGTTAATTAGCGGCATGAACTAAATACTGCATTAATTCAATAACTATATGTACAGATATGATCTTTCTACATCTATAATCTACAAATACCATACATAATCAGGCCGTGCCTCTCGTGTTACTTGTACGAACAAGGCCCTAATTAAATATAACATTACTTGTAGTTAGTACGTACATACGTCTACAAGCAGTAACCCAAGAGGTTTATATGTACATAAATAAATTCTTATAAAGTTGTTGATGTTTTTTTTTCATAAGTATCAACAAATTCAGGAAAAAACAACGATAAATATTTCTAATCTTTAAAATAAAATCAATTATATTTGTTTTTTATTGTACGAGATGAGCAAGACGTTGTCCTAATAGTAAGTGATAATCATTCCCATAACAACGTGGCGCTGGTTAAGATGGTACACAGCACCACATTGAGCTCGTAACCTTGAGACTTAAGACGTTCGGTCTCGTTACCCCAGTAATTTCACCAGCCCCTTCAAACCGGAACACAGTGACGTTAACACATTAATATCTGAATATAGGAGTAGGAGCTGCGGTGGTACCTAGACTGTCTCCAGCAACAGAGACCTACTATCAGTGAAACTTAAGTCATAATATAATAATGATTGATAGATTTAAAGTCATTTATTCAATATTATTTCTGTAATATATTTTCAAGTTGGTAAATCTTCATAACATCATACCTTTAACAAAAAGTTACTATATATTTAGTATAAAAATTTTGCAAAATTAAATTGTGTAGAAACCCAATCAGTCATTGGAGTTAAGAAATTTTCATACTACACAAAATAATGATTTAGTAAAACTTTAATTACTTTTAAACTGTTCAACGTCAACTTATTTCCTCTTTCTAAATATGCTGAAATCTCAAAGACTTCTCTCTATGAGAATCAGAGTTACAATGAATAGTTCTAGCATAAGTGACAATGTGAAGTTCTCCAGTCCGAGGGATCCGCGGAATTCACGGACCTATTTCGCTAATTGCGTCCGAAGTTGGCCGACGCTAGGGCTTTTTAATTAAAACTTATTCAATATTATAGAGTCAGATCCCATTGATCCGGTCACTTGGACAACTTGGGCGAAGTTCCGGCTTTACGCTTTAGTTGAATATTTGTCGATTTTTAGTAATTAAACCAGATAAAGGATTTGTCGAATCACAATGAACTTCCCAGGTTTATTATTTCCTCTTGCCATATTCAATATTTTTTATACAAATTTTCATGCATCGTTTCAGTAATATTGTTGATATAGCTAGTAGAGTCTATATACAGAATTAGTTTTTGTTACTTATGTCTTTTAATTGGGCAGTAATACTAGCTAGTAACTGAATGTGGAAATACAGCTACTGTTGGATACTCACATCCATTTTGTGCAAATTGCGAACAACCAATAAGTCCTGCTTCCTGGAATATTAACACTATCATCGGTTATTCACTAGCTTTATGAAGACACATTAGGGTATACGACATTTCCATATACGAGAAAATATGATTCGTGGCGTTGGACAAAGAATTTAATTTAGAATAAAATAAATCTTTTAAATGTCTGCTATTATCTTTATTGCAACGATGTGAATAGCTTAATACTTATACGAGTCTACTAAGTCGTATTTCCTCATGACTGATCGTGGTCACCTTGTGTATGACACACGATAATTTTCTTAGCGGTTATAATGGAGTGGTTTGTCATTGAATTCTCCTTTTCACATTCTAGTCCGACCATGTATGATCATTACTTAGATATATAGGTTTGCTCACGGTGTTTTTCTTCACCGCCAGAGCACGTGATATTAGTTGGTGTTATACTAACTGCACATAAATTGAAAAATTCATTGGTGCAGGCCGGATTCCAACCCGGTAACTTCGGGGTGGAAGGCCGGCGTTCAAAACACGAGGTTATCACGATCTGCTTATACGAGTATTTATTATTAAATATTCGTTTCCTTAACTTACTTTTTAGTATTGTTTAAAATCGACATCCTAGACAAAATATAAATTACTCCTTCATCATTCTCAAGTTGAGCCCGTACTTCTATTCCATTTTCGCAAAATATACTTATGTAGTGCAAAAGCGGAAATTTTCCTTCCAAACCAAATATCTGATGTAGTGATCCTGCACATCCTATAATTCTAGAGAGTCTTTTGATATTTTTTTGTTTGTGTGGTCTATTTATCCCAAGGATCATGTGCATCGTCTGCAATGGGATGTTGGACGATAAATAACCCTCCAAATTTCTTTCCAATACGGGCCTGTTATTGTTTGTTTGGAAAGAAGGAAAATTTTTGATAGGATTTACGTGGAATGAAAGATTTTTCAATTACCTTCGAAGCTTACGCCATGTATCCTCTATCAATTTTCTGTATTTGTAAAAGAATATATAAAGACTGTATAAGAAAGAAGTTTTTTAGAGTTTTTTTTAGTTTGATTCAGCCAAAAGATTTACAGTAATTTAACATAAAAGTATTCGATCATGATCCATAATTAGCAACTAATTATGATTTTCTCACTATTGTTTTTTTGTAATAGAAACTTTCATTTTATTTAATTTATTTAGTACAAAATAAAAGCTTTCCTTTAAACGAAAATTGAGAAAAGCTTTAAGACAAAATACCTATTAATATCTTTGAACACGTCGAAGTTTTCGACACGTAACTCGTAAATATGAATAAGTAAGCTCCGTGTATAATGATTACAACCCAACACGGGAAAGTTTAAGATGAAATGCGTGCTATTTATTAAGTAGTACTTCAAGCTGTCGTAAAAATAAATGATTAGACGAAAAATTACTAGCTTTTGTTACGTATTTGCTGAACTATTACATAGTTGTGTACTCTAGCTATACAATTATTAAAATATATGACATCAATTGTTGAGAACGATTACTGAGAAAAGCTTATTACGGGATATTTATTCAAATCTGTATAATTTATTCCTGGACATTTATTTATGCATGTCCTGTGTGTATTGTATGTGTATTATATGTATATATATTTACTACATTTATTAATAATAAAATATAATTTTATTACTATATATAAATTATTTATTTAATGTTGCATCAGTTGCTACTCATACACCTACCTATAAAAGATCAAAATCAAGGGTTGACTGCAGCGAATGTTTTTACAGCATTAATTCGACCCTGTGTATCATAACAGTGTACATTAAAGATAACTAAATAAATAAGATAAATTATTAAAAATGAGTGTGGACACTATCTAAAATATTTTCAGACTTTTCATATTCTTTTTCAGTAGTAGAACCAAGTTTTATAAATTTACACAAATTCTCTTGCAACGTCGTCTTTGTTACTTTAACATTGGATTTCATCCAGAAATTACTAAAAATTTTAAAACCTAAAGAAATGATAATTATGTAGTAAAATATGTATTAAATGTAGAGTAATATTATTTGCTTTGATGTTTGTGTTATCAGTGTAATTAAAGCTATGGTCTAAAACCGAGCTGTATTCAAATTCTTATAAATTTTGACATGTTATGCTATCTTTGCTAAACCAAAGCTAATATAATGCATATGTATTACGTTAATATGTTAATTTTCTGTTTAGTTTAATAATTATAAATTATTTTCAAAGCGTTGTAAATATTCCACGTTGTAATTTTGTAACAACCTCCTTGTAAAGAGAAATGAGGTCTTTTTAATATAATATTAATTAATTAAGCTTTGTAAGTGTAGCTGGTAACTCGAGTTGGTAACCTAAGTTAGTCCCTCTCTACGACGTGCTTTTCTTGTTGCACTTTCCGACGTGTAAATTTACTTGGCAACTCACTGTACAGCCAAATTTTATTGTGGGAAAACATTTGAGAATGTTTTAGCTACAACTATTTTAAATTTTATGATACTTAAAGAAAACTTTTACACTTTACTTAAGATAGTAGTACGGTTAGATACGAAGCCGTTTACCAACAAGATCATAACAATAGGAATTTTTATTTTCTTATATATTAAAAATAACTTAATATATCTGAATAGGGTTTTGAATAACTATGTTCTGATTTGAAAGGCACAGTAGCTATTGAAACAAATTCGAGGATATATCTGAAAACTCATGTGACGGTCGTTATGCGATATTGCAATATCTTTACTAGTATAACATTGTAGGGAAGCATTTACTATCAGGTGAACATCCAGCCTGACTTTTCTCTTCCTTTAATGAAACAAATACATTAATAGCTTTATATTGAACAAACGAAGCGGACAAAACGCACAGCAATATTGCTAAACGTCCAATAAGTCCCGCACTCGATATTAACTGTATCATAGTTTACTGCGGCGCCGCCTGTTCATTATAGCTACGCTGTTTTATATTTCAATTCCCAATTCATATAAATTAAACAATATTTTTTTTCATAACAATAAGTGTCTCGATGATTAAATAAATTTTTCTTTAGTCTTGTATATTTAGTAAAATTCCTATTTTGAACGGTCAGAATCTCAGCCGATACTTTGCCTCAAGTATCTACCATAGATCCTGCAGCAACATTACCTCTACCAACAATCTTTTGGGATATGTAAGTGAGCTTATTTGCCACAAAGAACCCTATGAATAATCCATTCAGTTGGATTCACTATAATTCTTATTTAGCTACAAGAAAACATTTAGCTATATAGTATATTATACTTGAATAAAAATAGACATAGAAGAGAAAAGGTCCCAAAATATCGTATCAAAGTACAAAATCCTTTCAGGATTTAACAAAATAGAAGCGCTTACCATTCGTACAGTTGTGAGAAACTCCTTTGACACGTTATTGAGTTCAATTTTCGTTTTCCCATCCGAGTTTTCGCGTAGACCTTCACCTAAACGTAAACTTAAATTTAACAAAAACTTTAATGTTATTCTCATGTCACAGAATGGAAATGTTAAGCACAAAGTATTTGTATCTAAATCCTTCCATTTCTTTACTTTAGCTCATCTCATAAATTAAGAGAAACGTGTTGCACATATGTACAATAAATTTACGTATTTGTAAAATGTACTGTATATTTAATTTTTTCTATAGAACCTCAATTTTAGACAGTGTTTAGGAACGATGAGACTGTGTATGGTAAAGCTTACTCACTCGTAGTACTCTGGGCTTCATGTATTGACAGTCAGAACAAAGCCAGATGAAGGTGGAAGCCAGTTAATCGGACTCAAAAAACTCTGTCAGTATATACATACATATATACATAAATAAATAAACACAAATATAATTTGACAGGAACTAGGTTTTGGAGTTTACTTGTGAAATATATCAAATTTAATATGAACTGACGAATACATTACACTCCATACTCGTGTATATATATATAGAAGAGTAGATATTAACATACATTAACTAATATGTATATATATGTATATATATATATATATAAAAACACTTTTGCAGACTGATTTTATTTTTGAAAAATACAATCTAGCGCTTTCTACTCTACGTACATTTAACGTAAAAAGTTTCTTATACTCTGCTGGAAGTGTATAAAATTTTTTCATAATTTGAAAAATATTGAACATCATCATCAGCTGACAGACGCCCACTGCTGGACATAGGAATTGGGACTGTCCTCCACCAAGCTGACCCAATGCGGATTGGAGGAAAACCAGAGCCTCGTTTGTTGAATAGCAGGATGCACCACGAACAGGTGAGGTTTGTTTGTTTAAGTCCCGTAAATTAATTTGTGGGAACCTTACATCCTTTACTTGCCCCCACTTTGTTTCAATATATATGTTCATTAACATAGTTGTCTCATATATTTTTAGACCTAAAATATACGGTTTGTTCATTAAACTTGACACGCGAGCAAGAGTGAACTTCACTACTCCGCAATTCCAATATTTTATTTTGGTACTAGAAAAAAAATTATTTACTATCCAAACAATTTTTGCGGTTATTTGGCCATTTACAGGAGGATTAGGTATATATGAATTGTTGGTAGGTTTAGTGTAAAATAAAAGAGTTTCGGTTATAATTATGTAGATAGATAGATAGATAGGAAAGAGTGTTTGTCCAGCAGTACAATAACATTTAAACAAATGAATGTTAAGCTACAAAGTAAATACACATTTTACATAATACTTCTTGCTGTTGCTGTGTACTGCAATGGTACAAAATGGTCGTAGCTCAGTGTAAGTGTTGCCATATAGTATATAGCAAACAACACGCTAATTTTCAGCTACCACTTAGTTTGGGAATTATTTCATTAGCAAGATGTTTGTGTGCTATACATTAAGAAGTAAAGAATATTAGGAAAAAGGAGGACTGTATTGAAGTTTATACAATTAGGTTTAAAGACTAGGGCATGATGAAACTTCTAGGATCTAACACTGGCACTAAGGAAAGTTAGGCTAAGTAGCAGTAAGTATTCGAAGTTTTTTAATAAGTAGTTTTGCTTACAGCGCACATATAATAGAGGCGGACTAGATAAACAGAGGCAGGCATCCGTCAATATCGGCGTTGTTCGAATATTGTCTTATTTATTAGAACCGGACGCACCGACGCCGGGGGCAAGGATTCTGTATAATGGAATACTTCAGGCTTATTTGCGGACCCATTGGTGCTCAGCAGACGCGCCCGGGGCCTGTATTAACGTGAGGTACGCGCCTAAATCGCGCTTACGAGGCCACTGAACGGAGACAATTTCGCCGTCGACAAGGATTAAAAACTGTAGCGAGTATTTTTTTGTTTTCTTTAAGCTCTACCCTTTGTAGTGACGGCTTATGTCCCGAAGCAATATGTTGTACGCGCGGTTTAATAATATTGTTTATCATATTTTACAGCAAACTTTATTGAGAGTATAAATTGATACACGGTTAAATAAACACAGGACTGATCAAATGTTTGCTTAACATTGTACTGTATAGTATAAAGTTTTTTAACATATCTTTGTAAGTTATTTTTTGTACAATACGAGGCAATGAGACAAGCAAAACGATACTTGATGATAAATAATACGCTTGCCAATATCAAACGTAGAAAAGATAGTACATAACTCCATATAGTGGTTGACGCGAGATAAAGAGTTAAGTCTCGTTACACCAATAATTTAACTAACTTTACAACGCTGCTCAAATCGGTACATATTCACTACAAGTAAGATGATTATACTGCTTATTAAGCATATCTTAAAACGAAATATATTGTCTTGTTATCCCAATAAATTTAGTACACTTTTTTTATTCGAAGAGGCGACGAGACAAGTATGGTTTTAACCTGATGGTAGGTGATACCTATGCTCATACCAACGTGTAAATCTGCCGCCGGACAGCTATACTTCTAGTAGCAGTAGCACAACTAGGTTAGGTTTAGGTTAATAGACTGTGGGCCCTTCAATCATCAGATCATCAGATGAGCTATATTCGTCGTATTAGACGAGTTATCATCATTACAGAATATATATACCAATGTGGCGCTGGTTAAAATGGTATTTATCATAATGCGGTTATCTTGAGACATATGTTAAGTCTCTTTACCACAGTAATTTCATTAGCATGCACACTTCAGTAAACACAGTAACGTTTGCACATTACTATTTGGCGGTAGAAATGGGAACTGTCGTGCTACCTAAATAGACGGTCTCTAGCAACGGAGACATACCACCAGTAATATAATTCAATGTTGCTTTTGTATAAAATGTATATAAAATCAAGATAAGCATTACATTTTAAAGTTATAGCATATACAGTATGTGTGCAACTAAAATGCATTGTAAGTCAAACTAAATTTAATATAACGAATTTGTTGTTCATTATAGCAGTTGCTAATAAGCAATAGAGTGCGCAGCCAGCCCGAGGCGGAATAACAGACAACTTAAACAACGGATATACCAACTGTGTCGTACAATGTAGCCGTTATATCAAGGCAGTTAATGTAACTTTGTAATAAGGGTTACTTGGGGCCCACGTGGTTCGGGCTTTGTTGTTACGCCCGTGCATAATTTGGTTATGCTCTCTCTACTGCGAAATCACGTTTCGCATAATACATTTTAAACAGCTTATTTTTTTTAAACGAATAATTTAACTTTCCTTAAATTCTTAACAGTGACTATATCTAACCGATTCAACTAATTCATTCCTTGTAAAGTACTACTAAATATAACAATGCTTTCACAGTGGAATAAAACAATATCTACTATTTTTTTAAACCGTTCTGCTTTGTGGTTTAGGTAAGGGTCTTTGTTTTCTCTTATTATATTTTTAACCTTTCTATAATTTTCTCTTTCCTTTTCCTAAATGTTCTCTTCTTTTATACTACATTTATCTATCTTCCATTCTTGTACGATATTACTTTCTCTTCTTTCAGGCATCGCCTCACAAATAATATCTTCTATTTGCGATCATATATTAATTTCAATAGTATTCTTTGTAACCTCACAAAAAAAAGTTTTTTTTTAATAAACAACGACAAATAGTTAATGTTTCCGATTGTAGACGATAGTATAGGTAATTCTGGGGTAAAGTTATCTATAAGGCTACAGTTACAACTCAGGATGAATGCCCAAGACTACATTAACCTCATTGTTTAACAATATAACTTTAAAACATCGAACTTTTTTTGAAGCTTTCTAGGGTTTATTAATAACTTAAGATTCTTGCGAAAAATCTGGAAATGAGCTGTTAAAGGCTGAACCGATACCGATGTTTGTACATTGACTGTTATAAACTGATCGAGAACACTATACAGACAGAAAAATTTAACTAATATCACATGTCTTTCAGAAGTTTAAAGATACACATGTACACGAGTCAAGTTTATAAAACCGGAAGTTGAACCCTCGGTGTTAAAACGGACGCAAGAGATAGGCAGGTGGAGCATTTAGAAGTGGTGCAAAAAATCTCACTTATAATTTCACTTTTGGGAACGGGCACGTGTTACCACTAACATGTTACATATCTTAAGTGGTACAAAATCATGTGTAGATTTCGTGGTAACGTTAGACAGTTTAAGTTTGTTTATTGCACAAATTTATGTTTACTATCATCTTCTCAAGTGGTACTAGTGTCTGGATCAAATTTAACTTCACACCTCAAATACTTTGCATCTGAATAATGACTTTACTGTGGACATTATTTCAAGTGGCTTTCTTATTAGTAAGCGGAATATGGTGAGTGGAGACACGATGTCTCTCTTGTTCCAAAAGACACCTGTTTTTTTATTTTATAAACCTTTTTGAAGCACTTAAATTAAGGTCCAATAAGCGGACTTAATGCCTACAGGCATTCTCTTTCTCAACGTAGGAGGAGAGAGATGCTGTAATAGGTGAAGTCTGAAAGCTAGATTTAAAGTAAAAAAAAATTAAATAATTATAATATAGTACATATATATACTTATTTATACATATAAACACAAACATATTTTTTGTAGTAAAATAAAGCAAAGAAAAAAATACTGCTATAATCGACTTTTGTCTTTAAGTATATATGCATATATTCTGTTAAATAGTATAGTCTTTGAATTTAATATAATAAGATTTATTTACATTGGATAAAAGTAAGTTATTAACATATATAGCATGTAAAAAGATTCAAATTATAAATTAAAGAAAAGACAAATCAATAGCATACAATTTGTACTGGTGGTAGGTCACTGTTATAGAAGACCGTTTAGGTAGGTAACACCGCAGCTCCTATTGCAGCCGACAAATGGTACTGTGTAAACATTACTGTGTTCCTGTTTGCAGTGTGCCGTATGATAGTGAAATTACTAGGGTAACGGGACTTAACACCCTGCGTCTCAAGGCGATGAGCGCAATGTGGCTATGTGTGTAGTCTTAACATTGCCGTGTTATGAGCAAATTTATCACTTACTATCAGTTGAGCACTTTGCTCGTCTCGTCTCAAAAAAAAAAGAAAAAGCTTTTCTAAAAAAGATTAAACTAAAAGTCTTAAAATAGCGAAGCTTTAGCAAGTTAAAACAGTAATGTTCTCTCACGAGCAAAAGGAAGCTGACGACAACGGAGACAAAGACATTGATCAAAGTTAACATTGCGTGAAGTCTAGCGTTTTGCGTTACACTAGTTGCTTTCAATAAGAGCAATTGGTTGCTTGACGGGAAAAGACGTCCTGTGTGTTCCGGTAGCTACCAACATCCATTTATATATAGTAAATTGAAATGAAGCGATTCTGCACTAGCGAGCGCGGGGGAAGCTCCGCCTCGGAACAGCGTATTTGTGTAATAATTAGTAATACAGCACTTAACTATTCTATTAAGTGCTTAAACAAATACAGAAAAGGCTTTTTTTAATATTTTCTTTTTGACAAAAGGTGCGAATGAGACAAAAAATACCTTATGAATATCTATGCTATTGTTACAAACGTTTAAGAATTAAAGAAAACTTCTCCGTCTTCCTGTATTATACACAAATAAACTGTATATATAATTCATAGTTTATTACTTTATTTACATAGTTTTATTTTTTTATTTATTTATTTCACTTTGTACATAAAGTAAAGTAACAGCAAATATTAATTATACTAAAAATAATGTTGT
>DWLS01003241.1:0-16186 GCA_018246255.1 Pachliopta kotzebuea | reverse complement strand
TTTTTCGCTGACGTAGACCCCTTGCAGGTTGTCATAGACCCCTAGGGGTCGATATAGACCACTTTGGGAATCACTGAGCTAGACTTTGGCAACGATAAGCGCTAATAAGACATAATGTAAAATAAAGAACTGGTCTAATTCATTGAGCGGGATGTATGAAAGAAGATGGAATGATAAATTATCAGAATGTAAAAAAGAGAGGGAAGGTATGTAAGAAGAAATAGAAAGAAAGGAAATCAATTGAGATTTAGAATTTAAGATGAGCCTCGGCCCAAGTGAAACAAAGAAAAAAACAGCTAGACTTTAGACTATTGACATATATGTAATAGATATATATAATAGACATATATGTATGTCAATTTAATCAGGCTAAGTTCCCAAAGAAGCAATGATTGGGTCCTAATATATTAATTTTTAAGTATTTCTATGTATGTATTTTAATATTTCTTAAATTTTTCTTTTAGGATTTTTGCCTCTAGCGGGCATAGCAATACCATCGTACTTTTTACAAAGTTCACATATTTATAACTAACACTAAAATAATAATTACCTAACTATTAAAATTCCAACCTTCGCCAAAGACATGAGGTCTTTAGCGAATGTGGATGCTGCATCCGTTAGTGCACTGGATCACTCCAACATGTTACATGTTAACATAGATTTTTACATAGGAATTTTCTTATTTATTGTATGTAAGAGTATATGAATTTGTATATATATAATGTTTATTATAATTCAATCATTAAATAAATCATTACAGTCATCCACTGTTGGATATTGGCCTCCCTGTAAAATGATGGGATTTGGGCCATCTTCTATTACGCTGGTCCAATGGAAGTTGGTGGGGAGCCAGAGCCTCGTTTGTTGATTAGCATTGTGCACCGCGAACAGTTAAATTGTGTGAGACCCCTTACACCCCTTATAATTTTTTAAAATTTAATTTAATATGTTTATATGTATATTTGATTATAATTCTGCTGATATTTTAATCTCATAACCTATACACCAACCTCATGACATCTCAGCATCACCTAAGATATATTGGAAGGTAATGCCAATGGCATTGAATCGACCTTTTCACGTTGTTTATAAATAAATAAGATGATGAATAACAGACATAAAACAAACAAATAGTCTTAAATGTATATATTAATATATATTTTTTAATATCGTCTTCACTTACTCATGGATGACGACTGCTGGACGATACAAGTAATACTTGTTAATGTACTGCTATTTTAAAATTACCTACATTCCATAAGGTGAATGTTTTTTTTATTTACTTCCGAAGAGTTCATCCTTGTCAGATTTATATCCACAGTGCAGCTCCTCATAAATCATCCAGCCGGCAGCTCTCATATAACAGATAACGACAAGCGCCGCCGCTAACCAAATGTTACGTTGCAATAATGCCAGTTTACACAGACTTGGCAGCGCTGCCAAACGCCGATAGACCGTTGCCATCGCTTCAAACTATCCATATTTATACTTAGTTAAGTTAACAACTAATTTAACTATTTACTTCATGAATATGATACTGCAGCTTTTAACTGTAAAGTTGGGAAGAGAGAAGTATATTGTTGTATGACACTAGTCTTTTTGGTGGTGAAAGATATGTCCAAAAATGTAGTCTAGTCTTGACAAATGAAATATCGTTACTCCAATAAAACCACTATTAAAAATATGAACTGCTGCAGCTTATCATAAAGGGGAAAGAGAAGTGTGGGCCGCAGAAGAACATCCTGGTTAAAAAACCTACGCCAGTGGTTTGGAAAGAGCACCCGTTCGCTATTCAGAGCCGCGATATCTAAGGTCCAAATTGCCGTAATGATCGCCGACCTACGGAAAAAGATGTTGACCTTAAGAAGTAGAAGTAATATCACTAGCCTACAACGCCCCTCATAACAGTTTCCGGTAACAGAGACTTAGCACCAGTAAACTAACCAAACAGGCAAAGAAGTTACTTAAAATATTTATTAATGATCATCATCATCCAAGGCGGTACATTCCTCAATAATCACCACGTAATCCCAACTTCTTTCAACATTAACCAGATCTGCTACTACAGTATTATTGATAGTTAAAGATAAAATATTAATATGAAAAAAGTTATTAATTAATATAATACTTGATCAGCCGATAGATGTCCACTGCTAGACAGAAGCCTCGCCTAATTATGGGGGAATTTGGGTCGTTTCTTACCACGTTGGCCCAATGCGGGTTGGTGGGGATTAAATAAAAATTAAAGGGGATATGTATAGTACATATTTAGGTTATTAGTTCAGTTAACGCGAACTGTGTAATTAAAAAATTAGTTGATTCTTTATGAGTCTTGTTAAAAACAAATATTCTAGACAAACAGCGACTAACGGAGTCAGGCAACAAAACAATTAAAAGCTACTCATTGCCATTTCGTGATTCGAGCTGGATATTAACGTCTCCCAACCACGAACAGTAACAGGGTGGTGGGGATGGGGAAGTAAGAATTACCAATTACTTAAGAGACCTTTTATGTTCTTGTTTTTATTTAACAAGGAAAGCAAAGCTTTCAACTGCTGGTAAGTGATACGCTTGTATATAATAATGTGGTACTAATTACAATGGTGGTGATGGTATAATACTTTTTCTTAGACAATAATAAACTACATGTATACATGTGTACACGTTGCTATAATTATTGATAATATTTATTCTATCGTCATCTTTTAAACTGGAACCTACTACTTCTAACCTCACCAAAGGTTGGCTGGTAGAGAATCTCCATAGATATTAAGCCCGCTTATTGTATAACTCATTATAAAGTTTTACGATAAATAACAATAAAATAAAACGTAAAAGGAGACAGCTCAGCTCAAGCTGACCGGGACAGTAGTTCTGAACAAAGCTGGTACTCATCCTCTCCTAACTTCTTGAGTTATGCGGAAAGTTTCCTGCGGTGTCTTAACAGGCGACTTCTTACCCTTTCAAGTAAATTGTAATATATGTTTAAAGTATAATTGTCACAAATTGAAATTCATTGTTTCAAATTTTTTTAAAGAATATAGCTTGAAGGAAAGCGGAATTTCCTCCAGGAGGTTGTATGTCATAAGACAGTAATAGCGAACTTATGACCCGTGAGTCCAAACCCACCCAAGCTTTTTTATTGACTCACACTTTGATTTTTATAAAAGGAAAATTATGACAAGAGAATATGTACTCAAAAAAAAGGTATTTATGTATTATCGAATTTATAAAAGAATATTTCCAACTGGATATTGGGTAGCTGATTTTCTATTTGTGTCCTATTACTATACCAGTGCAATTTGAGGAGCAACTATATTAGTTGCAACAAACTTCCCATTAAATACTTCGCAATCAATTTTATTATTTATATATATATAGATATTAATTATTACTACATATTTATACAAAATATATAATGTATGAGATTTTCTTTCTTCCAGTTTCAATCAAATAATGACCCACGAGCTAAATCTAAAAAATAATGATCAAAATTTGACCTACTTGTCATAAAGGTTCGCCGTCACTGGTTTAGGATTTAAGAAGATTTGGTACTTCAATAACTTAAGTAGGTATAACGCCATTTTTACTTTATTTTATATATATTAGAAAGATAACGCAAACATAATATAAATCGTAAATAGATTTAGTTTTAATTCAGACATAATTATCCATTGAAATGAATGTTGGGCGTCGTGGGTTATTCTGTAATATTAGCTATAGAGGAAATTACTGAAGGTATTTCTTTTATTAAATAAATTAAAGGCTTAAATTATAGGGTCTTAAACTAGAGTTTCATAAACATGCGTCTCATAAAATGCAAATTCTAATAAGCATTAAGAAAACCAGTTCATCGTGATTATCAGCCAGAGAAAGCTTAAAGATCTCCAAATAAAAGATTTTGCAAAGTTATCCATATAATAAATTGATCTACTTTAACTGTTGAATGTTATTCCAAAGTATATACTTTAAAAGATAAAATATTTTTTTAACTTTTTAAATAGTTTAACACTTTTTTTATATGCATACGTAAATGCTTGACCATTACCCCACCTGGTTGGTCTGTGGTGATAAGACTCATTAACCTAGGCAGCATATTCACTTTTGTTTTGAAGGCGCCTACCAATTTCAGACCCTAGGTTACTTGAAGATAATGCCTCTTCATCATTAAATGCACCTGATGAATAAGTAATCAGTTCTTTTAATACCACTGTTGGGAATCGTTGTCTTCTTGAACAAAGTGAGGGTTCAAGCCGTTAATCATCTCTTCAAGTGTGAGTTTTTGAATGTCTCTTATCCCCGAAAGTTGTTTTTGATAGCTCTGAACTTTTTTATTTGTTAAGTTCGTCGAACTTTTTACAATATATTCTTTGAAATCAAAATAATGTTGAATTAAGTTATATCGTAACTTTAATGGTTGATTATTCATCATCATCCTCATAAGCAGACAAAACCCTATCTGGAATCGGTATATGTCGTCTTTAGTTATTATGTAATGGGTCTTAATGATATAATGTAGATCATTACTTGAAGTAAATTTATAAGTAGTAGACTAGTCTGAATCTTTAGCCCTGTAGTCGCGAGCTATCAGGAATAGGACTAAGGTAAGCCTGTTGTAGAAGGAGACTGAAAGGTCTTTCGGGTCCGCAGGCTTTGGGGGTGGGGGTACTCATAATCTATTGAGTGAGCCCGAATCGGACAAGTATGAAGAGGTGTCGTATTTTGTTGTAGTATACGGTTTATGCTGGGAATGGCATGTGCTCTTCCCGAGATATACTTAGCAGCAGTGCAAGGAGGCACCGGTGAGTTCCGTGGGAGATCCCTGGGCCTTCCGTAATGCAGGATGACCACCGCGGTTTTAGTGGGAAAAATCCAACATAACCCTGATTTCTCTTCAGAAGCAGGGTATCGTTTAAAAATTTCTCATGTGACCAAAAAAGGACTAGTTAGAATCTTACTAATTACTTATATCCTCTTTTCAAATATACGTCATGATGTTTTCGTTTCAAGTAAAGGTTAAACTAATGAGGAATAACCCTGTGGGTGATGCTGGTTAGGCAGACCGTTCAGATCTAATTAATTACCCGCATTCAGCCTCCTGCCCTCACGTCGCCCGCCGCAAATGTTAATACTGAATTTAAATTAGAGTTAAGCACACTGTTGTTCAGTAATAACCGCTGTTTAGGACGTAATATATAATAGCTTACTAACTTTCAGTAAATTATAAATGATACAACAAAACGTATCGTAATGTTATCAGTACAAAAGATTCAATGAAGTCGAAGTGTCCACCATTGATAGATGAGGACTGCTTTTGGTTATAGATACTAAAGGTGGAATCTAGCAGTGGATGAATACTCAATCCGGAAGCTCATTGTCCTAATATCTGGGTTACTATTGCTTTATGAGATCAGAATCGGCCGGATTGGTATAGAAGCAAATTTTCATGCTATAGACACAAAGGTCATAAGTTCGATTCTTAGTGAAAGTTTTTTTCTCCTTCCGTCCCTTCCTCAGTGCAAACTGTGACCTATCAAATCTCCTTAACCAGAAAAGCTACTGACTTGTTATTACGGATTCCTCGTCTCTATATCCTGTACTTCATTACATCCTCAAAGAGTATCCATGCAGCTGTTAGGAATAGGCACTTGGTGGGTTAATGCGCTTTACCAACATAGACCACATCAACACTTAACACCAGCTGGGATGTATATCTTTTAAAATAAAATCTAAGCGATCAACGTCCATCGCCGGGGATAGCCCTCCCCCAATAGTGGGAGGATTTGGACCATCCCCCAACTTACTAACCTAATGCGGATTGGTAGGGAGACGTACTACACTATACTACCATACCAGAAATGCCATTTTATATAACCATATTTTATTATACTACCATACCATATTATACCTCATTCAGATTTTACTTGAGGATTGCAAATATTGTTGTGTGTTTAAACTCTTATAAATTTGGCGGTCCATAAAAAGTTTGTGCGGTTTGTAAGCAATAAAGCGCTTGACTGTAAGCACCTTCCGGCAGCTTATTAAAAGCTGCGATAAACTTTTCCACGAGTTTCCGATCTCCTCGGTTCATTGGTTTGAGACTTGGGGCAACGTGAACAATCTACTTACCGGTTTAAACCGGTTAAATCCGGTTTTATGTACCCAAAAGGAGTGTTTTTGCGGCAAATAGAATTTATTGCACAAGGAAAAGGAAGAGATTCGCTATTTGTTTGGAGTATCACTTCATTCAATTATTAAACAATACAAAAGCATAGCATTTTATAGAATTATATCTGTTTAATTGATTACCTGTAACTACAAACAATTTGGGAAAGATATGTATTGTTTAATTTAAACCTATGTTATGTTTATCTACATATATTAAACATTTGTTTAATAATCACAAGTATTCCTCGATTTTGTGAATACGTATGATTTTTAAGACTTGGGGAACAGAACTTTCACGTGATGGTAAGTAATAGGATGATATACAGCACAACATTATACTCATCGCCATAACATAAACTGGAGGTGACTGCTAACTGGTGATAGGTCTCTATTTCCAGAGACCATCTTAGTACCACCGCAGTTCCTATTTTCAACTTCAAATAGTAATGTGCAAAAATTACTGAGGTCTACTTTGAAGGGTGCTGTATGCTAGTAAGATTACTGGGGTAACGAGACTTAACACCTTGCGCCTCAAGGGAAGGAGCATAATTTGTTGCTGTGTAAATCATCTTAACCAGTGCCTTATTGTTTTAGGCATGCTTAACATTACCATCAGGTGAAAGCTTTGCTCGACTTGACAGCTAATCGAATAAAAAAATTTTTAAGTCTGGTTACCTCAGTAATTTCACTAGTTTAATCCTTCAAACGGGAACACGGTAATGTTTGCATAGTACTGTTTGCCGGTTACAAAAGGAGCTTCGGTAGTACTTACCTGGAGAGTCTTCGGCAATAGGTACCTACTATTATTAAAACAGATGCCTATTACTAGTACCTATTACCTAGTATTATAATATGTATATGAAGGTGTAGTTTTACAGATGAACCACGATTACACTGTTTTTTTCTGCATTTTCCTGATATGATTATACAGAAGTTTTTAAACTTTTATTTACATCATATAATGCTATCTTACTATTACAAAACTTGTACATACACATATTTGTATATACTCACATTTACATATTGTTATTTCTATTATTTACTATAGTACATATCCTTTGGCATTATATTATATATACTTGTTTCTAACTAATTTACGTTTTATTAACTCGTTTAAACTATCAGTATGTATTTGTAGGCCTGTTTCCTGTACAAATTCATACCGTATCATCCTATGAATAGGACACTCCGTTAGTAAGTGAGGAACCGTTTCCTCCGCAGCGTCATCACATATAAACGAATGTCTCTCCTGACACTTGAAACGGTTCAAATATGGCCAGAATCCACCGTGGCCTGTGAATATTTGGGTTAGCTGCCCAGTGGGCCTACGATTACAGTTATTAGTAAATACTTTAATTAAAGAAGGCGTCAGTAGCAGTAATGTTAATTGTAGTAGTCTAATGTTTGGTTAAATATTTAACTAATACAAGTGGCCCATACAAAATTGTGAAACTTTGGGCACCCACAACTCGGGAACCCGACCATTTACCAACAAAATTCCAACGGTTCTGATCTAAGCGAGATCTGTCTATATGACGAATTTCAGAACCTGCTCCTGCCCCTTGTAGTTCTCAAGATTGAAAATTGTTGATGAACAGACGGACGGACGGACATTGTCGTTTAAATAAGGATATGTGAAGTATAGCGAAGATTCACCCCACTATTAAAGGAGGCCTTCGTTGAGCAATTCGCATCCTTTGGTGGATGATGATAGCGAAGATTGGATATAATATTAGACAATTTTGTATTATAAAATGTTTATTTATATAACTGATAATAATGGTAAAATTTAATAATATTAGTAGCATTCTTTTAGTAAACTTTCAAAGAAACATTTACCTATAACTGTAATGAAACTGTTTACATATTTTGATTTAAATAAATTGAAATGTGTATATTGTTTATATTATATATTTAAAATGTGGAAAGAGTTAAAGAGTGATAATTTTAATGTTAATTGTGTGAGAATAAACAAAGTTTACTTTTATTGTTTGACAAATGTAAATTGCAACATATACGTTACAATTAACACGCTCAATAAAGTGTATGAGAGTTTGGAAGTACAAGCAACGTGACTTCTTGTAACTTTCTAAGTAAAATAAAGTTTAAATAGAAGACATATGGCAACATCGGTAGAAAAAATGTTAACTAAGGATGAGGAGAACTTTCTACTAAGTGCATATTATTTTAGTCTCTATTACCTGAAACTAATACGTTGACTTAAATACTCCGTAACTCTTGACTCTCCGTAACTGTTTTAAACTTGAAGATCTACATCGATATTCTCTTAGAATGAAAAGAAGTATAGGATAAGGAGACGAGAAATCTGAAATAGAGAGTCTATTGCTCTACCGGTTAAAGAGATATGAAAGGTCTAAGTTAGCTCTGTAAATGATGCTTGAAAACTTTCACTGAGAATCGAACTCACGACATTTGTGTTTAAAGCTATTACATTATTTCCATCTTCATCAGTCATCTATCTTTCATATCATTGTAGAATACTCTTATTTCTTCTTTCATACCCCTCTCAAACTTTTATTACCACTTTCAATAAATCTATTAATACCATCATACGAAGATTTATAATATGCCTATATAGATATAGTCTAGATAAACTTCAAGATGAAGTTAGACAACTGTGGCTTAGAACAGCAGCGAGATTCCATTTAAGTCATTATTAAATTTAATTTGAAATGGAAGTTCATATTTGAATAATGGATTGAATATATACTCGTTTATAGTAATATATGTAAGGTGTTGCCATTCTTAATGTTTAAAGTAGTTTATTAGATTATAGATTAAATTATAATTAAAGCAACTGGTAAAGTCTAAACTCAGAAACAAGATAATCTGAGATTTTCAAATGTTTATTATTAGTAGGAAATGAGAATATGAAGTAAATAATATTCTTATTAAATCGCCTTTAAACAATGTGGTAGTTCAAAACAGTACTTTGTTCATTATGTGGCAACATTTATATTGAGCGACTGTATTTTTGCACCATAGAACTTACTGCCGTCAAAATTTGTAAAAATGACTATGTTAATACATTCTTATTTATATAGACCAACTTATAATATTGTGTTGAGGCCGTGATAGCCTAGTGGTTTGAACGCCGGCCTTCCACTCCGAAGCTACTGGGTACGAATCCGGTCTACACCAATGATTTATCAATTTATGTGTAGATAGTATAACATCAACTAACATCACGTGCTTTAACGGTGAAGAAAAACATCGTGAGGAAACCTACATATCTATGTGATGACCATCCGTGGTTGGACTGGTATGTGAAATGGAGAAGGCAATGGCAACACCACTCCATTATAACTGAAAAGGAAGTCGTCATATTTCACTACACACGACGACCACAACCCTCAGTCATGAGGAAGTACGACTTAGAAGAAGAATCGTACAATTCATATTTTGTTCATAAGACTTTGATTATATGTTCTTTCATTTCTCTTTATTACTATTCTTTTTAATAAGCTTTCATCATCGTCATCAACAGCCAGCGGCAATCCATTGCTGTACATACGCCTTTCTTTGCTATACTCGTATATTCTACTATTTACTTTTAACTCTAATTTTACTTTTAAATCATATTTATTTATTTATTTGTTTACACTTTATTTGTATAATAACAACAAAAGTATAATATAATAATACTTCCTTGATCTCTTTCATTTATAACAAAACGCTAACAATAATTAAGTTTTCTTACTATACCGACATTTACTTAAACTTGTATAATAATAACAACATATCTCTCTTTCATAAATTGCATTCATCAAATCTATGGTATTTACATTTTTCAGGAAAACGCCGGGTTCCTCTTGCACTGAAATTAAATACTCCAAGAAGCTTTCGTGTTTTGTCATTACTTGCATTGTTCTATAGGGTCCATATCTATAGTCTATAGAGAATAGACCATTATAAGTGCCAAGAAAGTCGTCGTGTGTTTCACTACACATGATGACCACGACCCTCAGTCATGAGTAAATACGACTTAGAAGAAGAATACTATTATATATGTTTGTTTTTGTACATCTGTACTGCTAGGATTTATATACAACTTATCTATCATATTTCATTATCATTTTTTAAACTGAGCTTTAACGTTCAAAATGAAGAAACTTATCAGTTCATTATTTACCCATTGATGTGATTTCAGTTTGATATTTGTTATAATATTATTTGTATCATTAAATATCACCGAATTCAATCTATATTTATGTTCAACCGGTACGTAGTATGTTGATTCCCCTGCGAGGCCTGTTCCACCACAATCCAATCCCGGAGTCCGCTGTAAGTTTCACGGTACGTCGGACTATCGATTTCAGTTCCCGGTACGAATAAACTATTAATAGGAAAATTTAAATGCACCTTTACCACGGATTTCTTTAGCGGAAGATAAGCAGAAACATCTCTATACTTATATGCAGGTAAGATGTTATATTTATTTAGTATTTTTTATATGAATTAGGTGATAGTATGTACAATACTTTCTCTCCTTCATTCTTTGATATTGAAAGCAGATGGTGCTGTAGTATATAAGCAAATTAATATAGATAGAATCTTTATACTTTTAATGTACTTTAATTTTCTAGATATACTGATTATACATTTTATCATTAGTCCAAATGACATGATAATGGCTGTAGGCTATAGCTAGTTTATTATAAACTTCATACAAGCAAATATAGATTTAAAATTTGTAGTAAAGATACCCACTGTGCTTGTGCTTCCAATGAATATAAACATTATGAAGGAAATCAATATTTTTGTAATTACTTTCTGATACATACAACTTCTCATAACCCGTAGAGATGTCTCAAGTATAAATAATATGCATATGGATTTATATAAGTTTAAAAATAAACAATTTATATTTTTCCAGTGTAAATAAAATGCGGTCAGAGTGATTTATAATTTAGTAGTTTACACAAACTAAGGCAGCTTTGGGAGGGATAGGTAAATTCAACACTAACAGGGTTTAATTATTCATTCACGCTGCACGGTATTTTGCTATTGTTTCGCTTCGCTCACGTTACCTTTTATGTTTTATATTATAAACGTTAAAAATAACATATATATGGATATTTAAAAATATTTCTGGGTGTAAGGAGTCCCACACAACAACTCACGTTAGTCAACTAGGCTAGTCAACAAAACGCTAACTCTCCAATAAACCACATTGGACCCGCTTGTGGGCCTAAATCCCCTCCTTTAAAGTCGTGATAGCCTAATGGTTTGAACGCTAGCCTTCCACTCCTATGGTACCAGGTTCAATCCGGCCTGCACTAAAGAATTGTTCAATTTATGTGCAGTTAGTAACACCAACTAATATCGCGTGCTTTAAGCCATGTATCAAATCGCATCGCTATAAACCTTTAAAAAATCCCCTCCGCTCCTTCCCCTTCCCTTCACAGGCTTATGCCCAGCAGTGGACGTTTATCGGCTGGTGATGAAGAAAATTTAAAATATATCAACAATAATTTTAGTGGTAAGATTTGAATATACCTGACATAGATGTCTAAACATCTTTATATATACTCCTAACATTACTGTTGTCCGATTATTTTGCATGGTATTCTACCTACGTTCTTATTGTCACTTAAACTCGCGTGAAATTTAAGCCAAGCGTTAATCCCTTTTAGATAAGAAGTTTAAGTAAATGTCGGTATAGTAAGAAAACTTAATTATTGTTAGCGTTTTGTTATAAATGACAGAGATCAAGGAAGTATCTTTCGCTTTCTGATTGTTTGAATATTTCCAATGTTTTATATATCATTGAATTGTGGTAAAGTGAAGCAAACAATACATCACATACGTTGTGAAATCACGTACTGTTGTGTAACAATCCTGTGCACAGCTGCGCTCCACATTTCCTGCTCAAAGTTACAATATTCTTTGCAAGTTCGAAACTCTGAAATGTACAATAGAATTGTTTTATATGACTTAGTATGCAAAAGTTTCTTACTAAGCTTTATTCTCATATTACTGGTGGAAGGTGTCTACTGCCGGAGACCGTCTAGGTAGGTACCACCGCAGCTCCTATTGCAGCCGACAAACAGTACTGTGTTAAATTAGTGCAATTACTGGGGTAACGAGACTTAACAGATTTGTCAAAGCAACGAGCGCAATATAGTGCTATGTATACCATATTTCCCAGCACCACGCTATGGGCAAAGGTGTCACTAACTATCAGGTGATCGCTTTGCTCGTCTTGTCTAGTAGGATAAAAAAAAGTATTTCATTGAAGGAAGCAAAGATTTCATGTGAAGGTAAGTGATACATAATAGCGAAAATAAGGATGGTATACACAGTACCACATTGTGTTCGTCGGCTTGAGATATCAGATTGACTTGTTACCGCAGTAATTTTACTAGCCCTTTAACCCTTCAAACTGTAACACAGTAATGCCAACACAGTACTATTTGTCGGCTGCAATAGGAGCTGCGGTGATACCTTCTTGGACGGTATCTAGTAACAGACCTAACATAAGTAAATATAAATTTAATACTGTAAGTTTTTTCCCGTCTAGTGCTAAATAATGTAGGCTATGATATATGATACTAAATCTATGAAGGAGAGAATGATTAATTTTTCTATAAAAGATCTGTATATAATTCACAATTTTTAAATTTTAGAGGATGATGGTACTTAAGCGTCTCATAGTTAATAATGATTTGCTAATAATTGATCTCTTGTTTGTAAATGGTAAAGTGTAATTGACTGCTAATACTCCGGCTTTTATTTATTTATTCATACTTTTTTGCATAAAGAAAACAAGACAAATTAGATATGTAAAGGAGATACAGTGAACAAAAAGGCGGACATAATGCCAGGAGGCATCTCTTCCAGTCAACTTTTCAGTATGTGGAGAGAATGAAAAAAAAGTTATACAAACGGGTGCAAAAAAGAATTAATAATATTGTTAATACAGACATATGAATTAAATAAAAATTACATATAATGTACAATATACAGCTTTTATGTTGACAGAAGAAACATAGCGATCTATTGACAGTATAAGTTTTTTGTCTTTGAAAAACTAACTACCTGTTTTACATAAAATCGTCACAAAAACATCTATTTTTATATTTATTTAATGTATTTATTGTTCCCTGTGATATTTTAGATGAACAACAAAATGTACAAGTACAATTTACAAGAGGATTTACAAATTCTCTTTATAGGCAATGTGGGGTTAAGACTCTTACGTGACTCGACTCCAAAGAAATGTCTACGGTTGGATTTAGTTAAACCAACAGAATTCTTTTATCGACTACGTTTATTTATTACTTTGAAATTAATCTACAAGACTAAGAAATGCCTTAATAAAAAATATATATGAAGAGGTAAAGATAATATATAAACAAAATCAATATCTAGAGCTATGAGCTATAATTTTTTATGTATGAACTCTATAATAAAAAAGACATCGAAATTGAATATTTCTGTTAAATATGAAATATAATATCAAATGTTTCTTCTTATATACGTAGTAAGTAGTAATAATTAAAAAGAATTAAGAGATTTCTATTTAATGACAAATATAAAAAAATTACTGCTGTCTTCTATGTGAGAATCTTTCTTCTTCTAAGTCGTATTTCCTCATGACTGATGATGATGACCACGGATGATCATCACATAGATACTTAGGTTTCCTCACGATGCTTTCCTTCACCGTCAGTTATACTAACTCCACATAGATTGAAATATTTATTGGTGCAGGCCGGATTCGATCCTGGTACCTTCAAAGCGTAAGGCTGGTATTCAAACCACTAGGCTATTATAACTCTACAAATATGAAAGTCTGTAAGAATAAAAGCAAGAAAATGAACTCAACATTATACGAACTAAATGTAATTATACTTATTAATGTCCTTAAAGCAGAGAAAATAAATATAAACTTCCTAATTAGGCAATGATTCAACATCGATGGCGCTTGAAACGTCTGATGGCAGTCAGTGAGAGGCACTCCCGACTCCGGATGAATCGGAGCTCGCTGTTACAAAGCCGATACACCGGATACTGTGATTAAAGTTTACTCGTTAGCAGCAGAATTCCCAGGCGAATCAATGCAAACGTTCCCAGACCAGGTCGTGTGGTTGATTTTGTACAATATTACTAGTAAGAAATGTATTTGAAAAATAAACAGACAAATCATTCTGGTTGTTAGAACTGTGTTATCAGAAACCATCTTAGTAGACTTCGTTCATCTTGCAATCTAGAGGTATTAAGAATGAGACTTAAGTAACACTTATCTGTGGAAGAAGATCACTAAAAGTGTTTACTGGTTCGCCAGTTCTCGTCTTTATGGTAACACCAGCGTATAATGCGGAACATTTCGTAAGAGTTTTTTCTAGAACCCCTCATAATGCATTAAAGATGACCACTAAGGAGGTTTTAGTGTCTTAACTTAAAAGAAGAATATCTAAAGATACCCTTTCGGAAAGAAAGACCTCTTGATAACTGAAGGAAGTTAAATACTTTCACAGCGCATGTTTCTTTCTGTAAACACTACTGTCGTGGTCTTTAAGTTAATTAACCTGCATGAAGACTATCTAAGTATATATGTTCTCTAATGATGATGCTGGACAAACGGACCACGGTTCTCACGGTCTATTCACTTAAGCCTAATCTAGTGTTGCTACTGCTTCTAAAAGTGTAGCTATCCAGCGGTAGATTTAACCATTCTTAGTACATAGCTTCGTTCACTCAGCAGTACCATGATTGAGAGTTTCTTCTAGTATATAGATTTCAAACAGAGACCCTGGAGTTTTGCTATAGTATAAGTAAAAAGAGAGAGAATACATTTTTCATTAGTAATTAATAACAGACGTTCATTTGAAAATGGTAAACTTGATTTAAAAAGGGCAGGTAGATGATGATGAAGAGGGAGTTGGAACTTTGTTTTATTATTTCATATGACGACTGTTAATAAAAGTTTGGGAATCTATATTCTACTTAATTGTAATTATTATAGTAATAAAATAATAATTTGCAATATATTAACACACGCAGTTGGATCTACGCCAGACAATCGCAAACTAAGCATCGCAACGTTGCGTTTATACAGCGTTAGCGTTTGTTATACGATTGTTCATTAAATATTCATAATAGCTAAACAGTAGCTCATATTTCACAAGTGTTTATTCTAGCTTTTAATGGATGTACTATTAAATTAATACAATTCAAAGTCATCAAGATAATTTCTTCACATAATGTTTACAAGAGTCATATAAATTAACATCTAATACTTTCGCTGTAACTTGTATTTCGGAAACATCATCAGGTTCATGTCTATGAGATGATGACTGTATCTACAAAAATTACAAAAACAATCAATCTTTAAAATAATAAAATAATTTTTGTAATACATTAGCACTTCCGAAAAGGTTATATGTTATAATATGTAGCTCATAAAATATGCGAGTGTAAATATATGGAAGTGTTTTCTGCGTAGATTGCATCATTTATAATGTACAACTCCATTGACCCTACGGATATGAATACGGATATTAAAAAACACTTCGTAACGGATGATTTTTATTTTTTTTCAATACTTACTAGCAACGTAAAATATAGAAGATTAATTATTCATAATAACAAGAATATGTATAGAGGAAAAAGGATAAATAACTTATTTGAAAGTTTATTAGAAATTTTATTCAACATAAAGATAAATTGACATATATATTAAAAATTAAGTTTACTAGACCGTAACAATATAAAGAATTCTTATTTGAAAGATTGATGTATATATTATAAAATTTACTTTCCATCTGTTCCAGATTTTACCACCCAAGTTAATGATTTTGAATTAAACTTTTAAATCTTTCTTTACGTTATCACTATTATTACATTGTGATATTATCTTAAATAACATATTCCTTTTTTATTTTCATCTTCTGATTTATCCATACAAAATTTGCAGCATATTGTTATCTCAAGGGTAGGCAACGCACTGGCATCGCTAGTGACCGTGGGCGGCGGTGAATCACTTACCATC